>CM056053.1:76558402-76783402 GCA_029574335.1 Rana kukunoris
CACAAATGATGTACCTTTTACAGTGACCAAGACTATTGCTAATGTATTGTTTAGGAAGGGAAAAAAAACGCTGCCTTTGCAAAATTTGCGGAATACTAATTAATTTCATTTGCATATTTTATATTATTATTTTTTCTAATTAGGATCAATTTCCGTTTCTTTTGTTGGCGGGGTCTCTGGTGGCTTTAAATTTCGCTCTCCTGTCACGACGCATAATTTGTGTTGAATCACAAAAGGTTAATCCATCTCAGGACCCCCCCTCGTTAACCTCTCTCACATCTCAGCATCTGACATTTTCTTATGTCTATTAAAAGGGATCCATAACAGCTATTTTTTTTTTTTGCTGCAAGTCTGAAAATAAATTTATGATGTTATAATTAACGACCGAGACACATGTATTCTATTATAGGCGAGTTCTAATATATATTTTTTCTTTTTAGCCCGAAAGTCAACGAAAGCACAGTAAAATATGTTTTTATGTGACCTAAATGAATAAATCCAGTTGTGTATTGATAAAAGTTGGGTAGTGTACTAAACAATTGTGTGTATGGAGTGACTGACCATACAGGCCACTTAAATTATTCTTATGCTGTACAGGATTACCAATTATCACAAACATTTACCACATTAGCAATATTACATATGTAACTAGATACTAGTTAATTCGTTTCCTTTAATTTTTGCAATGGAGTATTTTGTGCAACTTTATATATTATGTATTATTATGTAATATATTTATTATTGTATTTATTGTGCATTTTAATTTCTCTTATCATCTAAAAGTCATCACAAAACAGAAAGTAATAAAGAATGGAAAAATAAACACCCACATAAAGACTGCAAAAAAATAATAAAAAAATAAATAAATAAAAAAATCCCCATAAAACCCAAACAAACCAAACAAACAATAAACAACAACTTTTTGAGTTGATACATTGTATTCGTTGAGATCTACAAATACTTTAAAAAGCCACATACATCTACTTTTATTGTTATTAAATTATATATATATATTTGTGTTGATACATTGTATTCGCTGAGATCTACAAATACTTTAAAAAGCCACATACATCTACTTTTATTGTTATTAAATTATATATATATTTTTGTGTTGATACATTGTATTCGTTGAGATCTACAAATACTTTAAAAAGCCACATACAACTACTTTTATTGTTATTAAATTATATATATATTTTTGTGTTGATACATTGTATTCGTTGAGATCTACAAATACTTTAAAAAGCCACATACAACTACTTTTATTATTATTATTATTATTATTATTATTATTATTATTATTCAATTATATATTTGTTTACATATTTTCTTCCATCTTTTTTGAAATAATATTATTGCTATAGCGTTTTTTATTATTATTATTATTATTATTATTATTATTATTATTATTATTATTTTTTAACGTATAGCCTATCTATTAAGAAATAGCAAAGGCTTCCTAAAAAGAAAATACAAAACTTTGATGCTTTTCTTTTTTCTTTTTTCCCCCCAAATATTTTTTTTTTTTTAAGTTAGCTAATCTAGACTTTGTAGCTAGACTAAACAGTAGAGTATAGGAAATCACGTGACTAGAAATGGAAGTTCTGAAATTGCAAATAGAACTTTGTGTTACCTTGAGCTCTCATAGGATGAAATACATGCAGTCAATAGGCTACTGGCTTAAGTATTAATATACTTTCAATATATGAGATATATATAGTCAGAAGGTATAAACTGCTGTTCACTGAATGATTCTCTGTTCTGAGCAATCACAGCGTGTGTTTAATTTATAATGTACTTATTGTATGTGTGGGGAAGAATTGCAGGGGGCTGGATCTGTCTTTTTTTTTGTGCATAGCAAAAAAAAAAATCTAATGCAATATTCATGTGTGACGTCACATCCAATTCACGCCATGCTGTGTGATGAGGGAGTCCTAGTGGCATTGAAGGGGATTTGTGAATGAACAACTGCTCCTTGCCAGCTCACAGATCATAGGGGGCTGAGATCACTACACGGATCTGGTCCAATGGCTCGCTGCAATATATGCTTTATTAGAAGGCAGGGCCCATTCAGGATCTGCCAGAGCTTTATTCTTTTCACATCCAGTCCTTTGAAAAGTCAAATACTTCAAAGGCAGGTTGGACAGTGACACTGAAAAGGTTATGATCTCCTAAGGCGTTTTGGGTTATTAAAAATATATATTTAACAAGGGAGAGAGAAAGGACAAATAAAAGCCCAGGGGATGAAAAAAGGAACATTGGACTACAATTTAAAGCAGAATGGTATTTTGTTGTATTTCTCTTTCTTAAACCAGTATTAAACCCAAACACAAACATATTGCAGATTACCAACATTTAGATTTGTTAGCTGCATTAGTTTTCATTCCCAAAGCAAAATCTGGTGCAGCTGTGCATGGTAGCCAATCAGCTTCTAACTTAAAGGGGTTGTAAAAGTATTTTTTTTTTTAAATAGCAAACATGTTATACTTACCTCTGCTGTGCAGCTCGTTTTGCACAAAGTGGCCCCGAACCTGGTCTTCTGGGGTCCCTCGGCGGCTGTCTCGCCTCCTACCCTTCATGCGAGCTCTCTCCAATGGGGGTTAGTTCTTTCGGGCTCGCTCCCGTGATACAGCTGGCGGCCATAGCCGCAGACTGTATCACACGGCCCCACCCCCCCCGGCGTGCCACGTCATTGGATGTGATTGACAGCAGTGCGAGCCAATGGCTGCGCTGCTTTCAATCAACCAATGAATGAGCCGGGAAGCCTGGCCGAGAAGCCAACGCGTTCACGGCGCAGGACTTTCCAAGGGTTTTTTCGGTCCGGTCGTTTTTCGGTCCGCTCCGTGTGTGTCCGTCGGCTCAGTGGGGATCCCCGCTCAGCTGTCGGTGGACATGTATTTTTGTACTCCTTACCAATGTGAATTTAAACTGTACTGAGACTTATATTCCAATAAACCGTTTGTAAACAAAAAAAAAGAAAACTGGCTATAAAAACGCCAGTGGAAATGAAGCCTAAAAGTTACACTCACATGAAATGGTGCCTAATATCCTAGCACCTGGCGTGTGTAGCAGGTGATTGTTTGGGAAATAAGCCCAGAAATTGTTGTTTCCTGCTGACCGTGGTCCGGCTCGATTCCCAAGAGATAGCATGGGTGGAAGTGTGTCGCGGTGACGCAATGAGGCAATATTGCGTCACCACGACACACCGCCCATGCTAACTTTTTAATGTTTCTATTAATACATTTTTTTCAACTGGATTGCGCAATGAGGATTCTGTTCTATTATTCCTATTTCTCCAGGAATCCCCCCACTTGCTTAAATGACCATACTAGAGATAGTTGGTGAAATCCTAGGGGTGAGTGTACATCTATGTGGGGCACCCAGTCTGAGCACCTTGGAACACAGATTTACTATTAAGCACGAGCATGAGCACTTTTTATATCACTAATTGGGACTGTTTAATATTTGTATCATAGGTGTGCGCAGCCTATTGCATTAGGGTGTGCACACCAAACCTCAAACACAAATGCGTGTGTAATATACCATATATGGCAGTGGGCAAGTCAGTAGGGCAGAGATCGGTGTCAATAGTTCATCGTTATTTGTATTATTATTATTATTATTTTTACAATTTTATTTTTATTCTTTTTTTTTAATAATATTTATTTTATTTATTTTTACGAGCCCTGTTTTGGGGCTTTGGTGAAATATCAGTGGTCTAAACAGACCCCTGATGTCTAACTTTTGAGACAGAGAAAGGGACTGAGGACAGAGATTCCCCAGTCCCTTTCTCTGCAGCCAGGCAGCAGGGGGAATCTGCACAGTACAAGGTGATTAGGGTGTGCCTAGGCACACCTTACACCCTATGTGCGCACGCCTATGATTTGTATATATTGTTTACACCTAGAGCAGTGGATAGTTTCTTTCTCATTTATTTGCTATTTAGTATGTTTTTACTGCAGCTGGTGGAATTACATGTGAATTTATTTGATGATCACTATTCATTGGCACTTAGTATTTATTTATTTGTTCCCTAGGAGGTTGTTTCTAACTGTGGGAGAAGTGGACTGACTGGAAGTAGAGAGAGGTCACCGTTCCTGATTACTAGGAAGAGCAGACCTCTCTCTACTTCCCTGTTTACATTAACCTTCCCTTCCCTGTTTACATTAACAGATCCCCGTTCTGGCTCTATGAGAAGTGATCGCGGGTCGCCGACGGATATTTTGGCCACTCGCATCAGCTCCAGCATCGCGCCACAACTTCCCTAACAGATCGCTGATCTGTCTGTTTACATTTATGTTTATGTTTACACCTTAAAGCGTTTGACACACACCTATGACGATTCGCTCAGCCTTGCCAACCTGCCACAGTATAATGACGGTGGCTGGTCAGCAAGCAGTTAAAGTGGTTGTAAACCACTGGGTATTTAAAAAAAAAAAATCCGGACCTGCAAGGTAAAGGCATAATATCCTAGTATGCCTCGCTTACTAGCACATTATGTGAAACCTACCAGATAGCAAAGCTCTCCAGCGATGCAATGTAATCACAGAAGGCAGTGTCCATCTTCATCCACCATCCTTCCGGGTCCGCGGACACTGTGTGACTGGCCAGAGCCGCAATGACGTCACTCCCGCACATGCGTGGGGGAGCCGTCATTCATGGCACAGGTATCTGAAGGAATGGCAGGGTGGACATTCCTTCAGAGGGCATGCTAAGATGATGTCACCGGCTGCATGTAATGTAAATATCTCCTAAACGGTGAACGTTTAAGAGATATTTACAGTACCTAGAGTTAAGCCTTATTATAGGCTTACCTAGAGGTACAAATTATGCCTTTTAATTTACTTCTACTTTAAGCTTAGGCCTCATGCACATTGGATGTTATAAAAGCCCCAGTAGAAAGCTGTAGCTGTAGAATGAGCTTTGCAGCATATTTGCAGGAGTGTAGCGTTTTCAGCATTTTCCAGCATTTATTTTAGTAAAACTATACTCCCATAAAAGCTAATGGTGTAAAAACGCTGATAAATGCTAAATAGACACTTTTTAAAAAACAATTCTGCATTTTTAATATTTTTTTAGAGTTAGAGCATTTTTACAGCTGAAAAACTCCTCTTAAGACCTCATGCACACTGAACGTTATGAAAACACCAGTAGCGTTAGCTGTAGAAAGCTGTAGCTGTAGAATGAGTTTTGCAGAGTTTTTACAGTAGCCCCTGAGCTAGCCAGGTCACATGATATTGACATCACACATGTGGGCGACTATACAGGCTGCAATGGAAATCTCCTCCTACCTGAACTCTCAGCACTGGAGAAACTGTGCAGTTTATTACCGACCGTGGTATACAGGTCAGCCAAAAGGGTATATAGTACCAATATTTTAATGTAATAAGTTTTATAAGCTGTGGGCAGGCAGATGAACTATTTTCATATTACTGGGTTTAGTAACACTTTAACCGCTTAAGAACCGGTGCTTAACAAAATACGTTGGCAGAATGGCACGGCTGGGCATATGGACGTACCTGTGCGTCCCCTTTAAGAAGCCCAGCCATGGGTCGCGAGCGCGCCGCCGCCAGGCACGCGCATCGGCATCTCAGCGATGCGCCGGGCACAGTGTTTCCCCGATGCGCGCCCCCAGCGGCACACGCGGGAAATGTAAATACGAGGACGTCCAGGGACGTCTACCCGGCACTAGAGAGCCGCGCTGTGGACGTCTTTCATCTATAGCGCGGCCCTCGAGTGGTTAAATATGAACGGCACAGCTATTTGCATATCAATTCCGGTATTTACATGAAAACACAGGGTCTGCAGGTGCGTCCCCTATATACAGCAATAGGGCAGAGCTGGGCAGCATTAGTAACATAACTTCACACTGAGATATCAGGACACAGCACATGACGAAAATCACAAGGGAATTTAAACTGGGATAGTTGTAAAGTATGGGGCAGCTACTTTGGGCCCCACAACAATGACAGGGTCCAGGGCAACTGCCCCCTTATGCCCTGCCTTAAAGACGGCCCTGCTCACAGGTTTACTATAAGGGATTATCTGATCACTTTTGTAATAGTACAGCAGTAGATAGCTCTACGCTTGGCAGAATGACTACACTGAACGACCTAAGCTATTCATATTTTAGCAGAACTATACCCATACTCTCATGACCTTGTCAGTGAAAACTGTGCTTGACTCACCAAATAGTTAGAAAGTAAGTTTAATGTTCCTGTGGCACTGATTTATACAAGTAGGAGAAAACACATCTGTAGGCTATAGCAACCAGTCAGATTTCATCTTATTCTTGCAATGCAAACTGCATTGGTTTCAGTGTTTTTTTTTTTTTTGCTCCTGTTCATGTACTGTTTCTAATGGCACATCACAGTGGGATTCCTGTTGTAATTAAAGCTTGGATCTACCTTCTAACACTGCAGGGGGACCTCATGAAAACCTCTTAATAACCCATATTTTTGAAAACAATGGTGTTACAATCCAAACTACAACCGATGGCTGCTTTAAGACTAGCTTTTACTCTCTGTGGCATTACTAAAACAACAGCAAGCTAATGTAATCTAATACCAGGTTTACACTGTTTAGAATAGTACAAGGATTCCAAGGATTCTAAAACACACCACCCAGAAACACTGAGGTTATTTTACAAGGCCTTGTGACTCTCCTGTGCCTTGCAATGTTATTATTAATCCATCAGGAGAATTATGTTCATTGTGCATTATGTTGCCCAAGCTGGACCATACACAAACTGATTTGGCTATCAACATTCCAGTGTTGGGTTTAGCAAGACATTTGGTCATCCTTTTTTTTAAAAATCCAAACAAAACTTTATTGGAAACTCAGCAATAGAGAAACAGCACAGACATCTATATCAATACATAATATAAGCAGTAGGGATGAGCTCCGCGTTCGATTCGAACGTATGTTTTGTTTTTGTTCAACGAAATTTGAACGTTATGGGCCGTTCGCGCCAAATTCGAGTGTCACGGCCCATAATTCACTGCGGCATTGCGTGCTGATGATTGGCCAAGCATGCACTATGACCCGCATGCTTGGCCAATCACAGCGCGCAAAAAAACGAGAGCCATAATTGGCCAGAGCCAGGGTGTCATAGCTATGACTAAGCTTTGTTTATCAACGTGAAATGCGTCAGCTGTATTACCCCACCGCCGCTTTTTTCTTGTAGTGTTTTTCCTTTACCTAATTAAAAGGCTACCGACCATTTTTTAACATCTATTGGAGTGCGGCTGTCCATCATATATTCTTTCTTCCATTTATGCCCCGTGCATTTCCAGCACCCACCTGGTTTTGAGTGGACACTGATCACCGAGGTGCGCTCACCTGGAGCGGCAGCTTCTCCTTTCACAGTGCAGCTGGTACTCCACTTCACATCTAGCTGTAACGCGATTGATTCCTTAGTGCCAAGGTCTCGGCACTTGCACAAGTAAGCGGCCATTTGGCTTTTGCTTTTAATCTGTTTTACAATAAATTGCAGAGCTTCACTATGGCCCTTTTTTCTTCATTTTATTCATGGTAATTTCTTCTGGAGGAGTCCATTCCTGGCCAGTCCTATCCAGGTACCAGTACAGACCTTAGGCCGCCAACTGTACTAAAGCTCCACCTGATCCTTTTTTCAAACGAAGGGTCATGGTGGTCTGGTAAGTAGGCACTTACCTCTACCTTTCACCGGATGTCGCCAGTTTGATATCTGTTCCGTGGTGATGGTGTCTTCTCTCAAGTCAACCATTTGATGCATGGACTTACCAATGCTTATCATTTAGTGACCATTGCTGCATTTTTTGGACCTGTTTGCACTTATTTTTTGATGTTGTTATTATATAAGCACTTTAAATCCCTATTATATTGTTGACCTTATAGTTAATATCTTGTTTCAAGCTAGAATTTGGAATTTATTTATCACCTACTATTAGTGCCCCCTTATTGTTATACACCCCCCCCCCCCACATTGCTAAAGTTGTTTTTACACCACTTTAAGGGAGCAGCTTCTTTAATATATTTATTTTTATTACCATAGCGCAGAGTTCTCTATTTATTCATCCTTAGTGAGAGCCGAACCTGACCTATATTGTACAACATGGAATACAAGATCTAAAGCACAGCATTGAACAATGGAAATAGTGTATAAGTGTGCTAAATATTATCAGAGCATCTGAAAGACCTCTGAAAGACCTCTTTTGGGCAATAGATAGCCTGTGTTTCGAAAACTTTTTTGAAGTTTTACAGTTTGTGGAAGTAGCTGAGACCATAGGAGATTGGCTCCAAAAATATGTGTGGGCCGCTGGTAATGCACATTATGGTGCTAGGGATTCATGGGTTCAAGTTGTTTTTGGTTCGGCAAAGTAATGTGGAAATTTGCTAGACTGAATTCCTTGTAACCATAATACACTGCCTGGCCTGTGAACTTGGGTCAGCTGACTTAGAATAAGGGGGGCTTTTTGGTATGCTAGCCCCCTCACTATAAAAGGGTGAGGTCACAGCAGCCATATTGACAATGTGCTTTATCTATAGTGAGGAAACCATTGAGAGTACGGCCAACAAACTGCATAGAGAGAGATTAGTGTAGGGCTTGTAGGCACTGGCAGGTCTGTTAAAACAGATGTAAATCCTTACTTGATATTATGTAGGTTGCAAAACAAAATGTTGTGTATGCTGAGCATTGGGGGGTAAAAGGAGGGAAGGATTTCTACCATTTTTTATCCTTTGTTATATCCTAATGCTGCTAATCTCCCGTAGTCTTCTTTTAGACCCTTTCCTTATCCTCATGCAATACAGTGATAGCAGACTGCGTGTGCTTTTTAACGGGGCATATTAATTATTATTAATTAATGGTTGCCATTTTTTATGGCTTTTTTAAAATGGTGACAACCGTGGAATATGCCTAGGTAATGCAGAAGTCTAATTCTTCTTTTGGGAGAGCATGTGACATGGTGATTTACAGACAGGTGATTGTGAGCCAGAGTTTTGTCACCCAATAATGCAAAGTGTCCAAGCATGGATCTTAACATCAAGATCACCAGCTGTTATATTCATGAAAGGAAGTAAAAAAAAAAAAAAAAAAAAAATAGTCAAGTAATTTTAATATGAGAATTTAGTGGTGGTTAACAATCTGTATTTGAGTTTTTTTAATTACTTTGCTAGGGTACATTCCATTATGTGCCTCATCTGTAGGCTCAGACCTGTACAGCCACCCAAGAATCCTTTTTAGGACCAATATCTGTCTGCAGCAAGTGATTGATAGCTAGCTCTTTATTTGTCAACATCATAGCTATTAATTGAGGTATTTTCTCTTTTTTTTTTTTTTTTATATTATATTTTTTTTATATTATAACTTTTAGCTTGGGGAGATTAGGGCGCATCTGGCAGTTGTTGCTGACAGTTGGTTCAAGGGATGAGTTTTACTTCGCACCACAGTAGCCACCCTGGCGGTATGATTATGTCAGGTTTTTGCGTCTCAAAGCGGTACAATTGTTTTGCATAGAAATTTGGCATTTAATATTGTAGGCCTGCAATTCTTTGTAATAACTCACTTAAATCTGTCCAAACAAGAGTCTAGTAGACATACCGGCTATGATAAAGTTTTAATTTCAAAATAATAATTATAATATAATAAATAACTACAAATAATTATAAATAATAGTTATAATAAAATAAAAATTCATTATCGCTCAATTCTGCAAGTGTTCTAATTTACTATCGCTGTGTTCTAGCTGGTCTAAAATCTCTTTTGATGTAAAGGGACACTTTTTGGTTGCCATGGACAATCTCAAGTTTCCAGGCAGAAAGAAGTGTATATGTACAGGCATACCACACATTTAAGTACACAATGGTGCAAAATCAGGCTCACTTCTGCATAGAAACCAATCAGCTTCTAACCCCAGCTTGTTTAATCAAGCTTTGGTAAATAAAACTGTAAGCTTATTGGTTTCTATGCAGAAGTGAGCCTGATTTTGCACTTTCCAGCTTTAGTCAATAAACCCCATTGTGTACTTAAAAGTGGGGTATGCCTGTAATATAAAAGTGCTTGCAGGGCACTGGACAAAGCATTAGGGACAAAAGGGATGCAAAATGATTTCATACAGTAATGTAAACAGAAAACAGAAAATTCTGCGCTATTAATAGTAAGCAGCTCACACTACCAATGGACAATGGTGGAATACAAAACATAAAAAGTGTAGCGCATACAATTAATAGATCACCCAAATGAAAGGATGAATGAACATTGCATCAAACAAATAGTGAAAAAATGATGATGACAATATATCAACCAAAAAAGTGATATATATGTATAGACACTAAATGGTGTATATATAGAATCTAAATAAAAATGTATGTGAAAAAAAAAAGTCCAATGTGATGAGAATTGGTGATAATAGTCGCAATGCCTTGGAATGAAGTGCAGTAAAGAAATCCACCACCGATCATTGAAAGGAAGGCTTACCAGAGATACTGTACCCTAATGGACATATGCCCAGAGGGTCAGTAAAGCAGGGTATAAACCACCCTCAGGCCTGGATCATCGGCTGCAATTCTCACAGAGACGTCTCGCACGTTAATCAGAGAGGAACCCAGGGATCGAACCAGGTAAAAGGTCGCTTCCAGGGGTACCCAATGTGGGCTAAAAGTTTAAACCAATATGTAGAGATGTAGGAGAAGAAGAGAAAGGCACATAGCGTAATACTGAAAGGTACCAATGTTTAATGTAGGTAAAAACACTTACATTATAAAAGGTGATCAGCGCTTTCAAATGTACAAAGTACAAATGTACAAAGTGCCAGCATCCCGACGCATTTTGCATCAAGTGCATTGTCTGGGGTGCCTTTCTCTTCTTCTCCTACATCTCTACATATTGGTTTAAACTTTTTGTACCTTTTAAAATTGCGATGCTTGCAGGGAACAGAGCCCGGTACACAGAGGCATCGAGCAGAGGACACAGCCTGCAGACACAACGGGGGGACATCGCAGGATCCTGGGGACAAGGAAAGTATACTGCACCAGGTTCATGCCAGGCAGTACTGAGTGTGGCTCAGGGTTACCGCTAACAGTACTGAAATGTAACCCCGAGCCACACTCGGGATTACCGCCAGGGAGGTTAATGCATTCATTAAAAAATGTAAAACACTGATAGCTTCTTAAGTCACATGAGCTTCTCCATTATGTTTTAGAGATTGTGGACATGAGGGAACAATGTTTCACATATGGTGGCTATGCCCCACAGTAAAATGATTTTGGAATAAAGTTTATGATCTTATTTATTCTCTCACTAATTCACTGCTGCTTAACTACTTCAGCCCCGGACCATTTTGCTGGTCAATGACTGGGCCACTATTTGCGATTTGGCACTGCGTCGATTTAACTAACATTTGTGCGGTTGTGCGACGTGGCTCCCAAACAAAATTGGCGTCCTTTTTTTCCCACAAATAGAGCTTTCTTTTGGTGGTATTTGATCACCTCTGCGGTTTTTATCTTTTGCGCTATAAACAAAAATAGAGCGACAATTTTGTGGCCCCTAGTAGCTGAAATACAAAAATCATATAATATTACGTGATTTTGCGCAGCCAAGCAGACCTGCCGACGTAAAACTGCGGCGGCTGGTCAGCAAGCGGTTAATAAACGAACACCAGAATGTTTCACTGATTTTCTGTTACTGTAATCTCGCTATGTCTCGCGAGATTTCAGTAGCAGGAGTCGTTCTCCACAGTTTTGAAAAGGAAGTCTACTGAACTTAATAGTGAAAAAAGTACAAATAGCACAAACAGCGCTAATGTGTAGTGGAACCACAAATCTATGACGAAACATGTCGGGGGTGTGGCTACACTAAAGATCGTATGATCATTTGAGACCAACGTGAGATTACCTGCATGTGTTTTTCTATGCGAGTGACCAGCGTTTGAGGATACTATTTTCAACAAGGAGGAGGTGTTAAAGTGAAGGGGAAGCGGTGAGAAACACCTGGTTTACTTTTTGGGTCTGCCGTGACCACAGTTTATCAGCCTGTGAACATCAAGGAAGTTTATTTGGAATTTATCACGGTTGTTTTTGGAGTTTACCTTTGTGAGTGCAACCTTTGTAGGTTCATGTGGTGTGTCAATAAATTGTTTTAGCAATATCACACTATTATACTTTTTTGTTTTTTTTCACGTATGTGGATCTCACTTCTACATTTTTGGATATGAATCCTGAACACTGACTTGAGGATTGTATGACATGCTTTTTATGCCAAACACGTGAGTGTAAGGCTACTAGTTCTGGTGAGTGGCCATTCATATTGGTGGAGGAGTGTTCATTACACTGGTGTGGTGGAGGACTGCCCGTTGAAGAGATTCAGAAGATTTTTTCAGACACTTTATGAACTATTTAACCTTTAAACTCAATTTCACTCACGGGTCTCTACATTTACATTTTTTCTGTCACTTATTGTTTATTTAGTTCACTTGTGTGGTTCCACTACACATTAGCGCTGTTTGTGCTATTTGTACTTTTTTCACTATTAAGTTCAGTAGACTTCCTTTTCAACATTATCTTTATTTAATACAGCTGCTGCGAACGTCCTTGCATTTACTCTTTACTCCTTAGCGCAGCGGCAGTAACCATTAGGGCGCATTTATTTTTTGGTTACTATCCGTTCTCCACAGTTTGAAGCGTCTGTAGATTACCTCACTCCTCAAAAGGAGAAGCGTTCTACACCATTTCATAAACAGACACTCAGAGGAGAGTAATCTCTTCTGAGAATGCCAGAGAACGCTGCTTGATAAAAGGACACCATAGTCCTTAGGCATGGTTTCGTAAAAGTTGGCCAGCACCAGGACAGTGTATAAACATGATCAGGTAAAACAGGCTAAAGAGTGGAAACATGAACAAGGCAAGTGTTTTACTATGCTAGAAATTCAAGTGTATCATCTGAGAAAAAAAGGCCAGAAGCAGAGTAGTTTTGTAAGCAGATTGAAGAGGGAAAAAGCTTAAACACAAGGCAAGTATTTTGTTACACTAAAAACAAAATGATACCATCCCAGAGACACTTCAGAAAATAATGACCAACAGCAAGAGGTTAAATGTATCTCGGTAGTATAATTACAATACATAATTTACATTACAATTTACAGTGTAGTATATTGAATGTGCACACAAGATTTTTTTGAGTGCAGCAACCTGGGAGCTATTCTGCAGCACTCCTTGGTAAAATAATAAACTCCTTAAAATAATAAATGTTATACTTAACTGCTGTGTGCAATGATATTGCACAGAGTGGTCCCTTACCTCCTCTTTTGGAGTTCCCCGCAGTCTGCTCCTGAGCTGAGTACATACAGTACAGACCAAAAGTTTGAACACACCTTCTCATTCAAAGAGTTTTCTTCATTTTCATGACTATGAAAATTGTAGATTCACACTGAAGGCATCAAAACTATGAATTAACACATGTGGAATTATATACATAACAAAAAAGTGTGAAACAACTGAAAATATATGTCATATTCTAGGTTCTTCAAAGTAGCCACCCTTTGCTTTGATTACTGCTTTTCACACTCTTGACATTCTCTTGATGAGCTTCAAGAGGTAGTCACCTGAAATGGTCTTCCAACAGTCTTGAAGGAGTTCCCAGAGATGCTTAGCACTTGTTGGCCCTTTTGCCTTCACTCTGCGGTCCAGCTCACCCCAAACCATCTCGATTGGGTTCAGGTCCGGTGACTGTGGAGGCCAGGTCATTTGGTGCAGCACCCCATCACCCTCCTTCTTGGTCAAATAGCCCTTACACAGCCTGGAGGTGTGTTTGGGGTCATTGTCCTGTTGAAAAATAAATGATGGTCCAACTAAACGCAAACAGGATGGAATAGCATGCCGCTGCAAGATGCTGAGGTAGCCATGCTGATACAGTATGCCTTAAATTTTGAATAAATCCCCAACAGTGTCACCAGCAAAGCACCCCCACACCATCACACCTCCTCCTCCATGCTTCACAATGGGAACCAGGCATGTAGAGTCCATCCGTTCACCTTTTCTGCGTCGCACAAAGACACGGTGGTTGGAACCAAAGATCTCAAATTTGGACTCATCAGACCAGGGGCGGACTGACAACTCATGGGGCCCCCGGGCAATAGAAGATTATAAGCCAGGTGGCAGTACAGAGGCGGTGCAGCTAAAATCTTGAGATTTTCACATCAAAAGCATGTAGGTTTTGGACATAACAGTGACAGATGTAAAAAAAACACAGTTTTTTTACATACTGTCCCTGGTTTTAATGAGCCTGGCAATCCTGATGGGGCCCCTAGTGGCATGGGGCCCTCGGGCAGTGCCCGAGTTCCTCAATGGTCAGTCCGCCCCTGCATCAGACCAAAGCACAGATTCCCACTGGTCTAACGTCCATTCCTTGTGTTCTTTAGCCCAAACAAGTCTCTTCTGCTTGTTGCCTTTCTTTAGCAGTGGTTTCCTAGCAGATGTTCTACCATGAAGGCCTGATTCACACAGTCTCCTCTTAACAGTTGTTCTAGAGATGTGTCTGCTGCAAAAGGTGGCTACTTTGAAGAACCTAGAATATGACATATATTTTCAGTTGTTTCACACTTTTAAGTATATAATTCCACATGTGTTAATTCATAGTTTTGATGCCTTCAGTGTGATTCTACTCTTTTCATAGTCATGAAAATAAAGAAAACTCTTGGAATGAGAAGGTGTGTCCAAACGTTTGGTCTGTACTGTACATAGACACACACAGCCTCCTCACAGGAATTGACTGACAGCAGCAGGAGCTTATGGCTCCTGCTGTTGCCTGAGTCTCTTGTGAGATTAGGGAGAGGGGAGAGAAGAGCTGGATCGAGGAATGATTCAGGTAATTGTTTATGTATTGGGGGCACAACAAATGGTAAAATGTTTTATTTTTTATTTTTTTTACCTTAAAGCGGGGGTTCCAAACACAATTTTCTTTTAAAGTCAGCAGCTACAATCACTGTATCTGCTGACTTTTAATAAGGACACTTACCTGTCCTAGGCGTCCGCAATGTTGGCCCCCTGAGGCCGATCCCTCGATCGTGGCAGGTCCCAGCGCCACCATCCTCACTAAGGGAAACAGGCAGTGGAGCCTTGTGGCTTCACTGCCCGTTTCCTACTGCGCATATGCAAGTCTCGCTGCGCTTTGTGAATTGGGGGCTGCTCTCAGCGTGCCTCATTCCCCAAAAGACAATATGAGGAGGACGGTGAAGAAGATCTACCGTGGACTAGGAAGAGGCAGATTAGGAAGCTCTGCATAGCAACCACAATTTTTGGTAGGTAAAACACTTAAAAAAATTAGAGCTTTGGATCTTTTCACAATTTGGGGGCCAATTGATTTTTTTGGGCAAAAAGATGGGGGGGGGGGGGGAGAAGGAGGAGAAGTGTCAGGAAGCAGAAATGTTGGTAGCAGCAACAGTGAGAATAACAGGGCTGTGTTCTGTTTGTTTCTGTGTTGAAGACCCTCCCGAGATGACAGGTGCAGCAGGGCAGACTAGTACTTTGAGTGTATTTGGTGTCACTTACAGCCAGTGCAACATCCTTGTCCCCCAGCAGTCCTTAAAAGCAGCCTTGCTGTCCTTGCTTACTTACTTTACAAGTACAGGGATGACCCCTCAAAGGAAAAAACAAACAAAAAATAAGGAAAAGGAAAATCTGTAAATAATGTTTAACAATTTTTTTTAAATTGTGATGTCCGTGGGAAAAGGATAATATAGGACTACCCAGGTTATGACGTAGAGGAAAGGGGCTGTTTTACCCAGTGTGTATAGAAGCACTTGAATTGTAGAGCTGGCATACAAGCACTTGGCTTGTGGGGGAGGGGGGTTTGGGAACATTTGTTTTCTCCACCCCAGCAAAAATATGGCATGGGTTGATACTTGGGATGGTGGGGTGGGTATTAGCAAGTGCTGCTTTGAGTTTCAAGTCTTTACTTTGTGAAAGGGTGTGAGATCTATGGCCATATGACCGTATGCTTACTAGAGAATAGATGGATAAAACTCTTGCACTACCGTGAGTAAATCAGTGTAATAATGTGCAAGACAAATGTTCCCAACCCCCCCACCCCCCACAAGCCAAGTGCTTGTATGCCAGCTCTTCCATTGTGGAGACTCACAGAAGTTAGAGACTGCAGAAAACAGGATGCCTTAGCGGGGCCTGCAGCTTACGCATGAAAATGTATTTGTATTTGTTTGACATACGTCGCCCTGCCAGTGCTCTTTTCTGCAAAGGTGGGGGCAGTGGCCACTTTTTTGCAGAGCTTGGTGGGAGCAGCACTTCAATTACATAAGTCGGCAGCAAAAGGCCTGCACTGCTTCTCCTAGTTTCTCACTTTACGCACACTTCCCGCTCCCTGCCCCATCCTTCACAACATTATCCTGCAGTATTGACTACAGTACTTGTAGCCTCAAATGACAGGGAAGAGACGTAGAATAAACCACATCAAAGAGAGGAAGGGGATAGTAGAGCCACACTGAGGATGGTTAAAAGAAGGCTTGAACCTCTTTAAAATTCTCCTACACCACCTCTTTGTATCCAGCAGCCTCCTTCCCAAGTCAGGTGTCCCATCCACAGCTTTACAGCTGCTCCCATTTCAACCCGTGGAATCAGCCCCATTCTGGCAGTTTATGGCCTGTGCTAGACCACCATGGCATGTACCCATCCTCCATTATTTTTAGCCAGAAAGCCATCCCTGCCCTGCACCAGCATGTGGAAGAAATAATGCCTGGGTCACTGAACAACACTCGCAGTATCAGGTTAAACATGACTGTGGTGTTCCAGTACAGGTATTTGCTGTAGGCCCTGTCAGATTGAGACCCTCGGCTTGTGGGGCCTCCCCTGCAGGGACTCAGCTAGTCATGATGTGATTTATACTGTTATGGTTGATAATACATTTATTAGGTGCGTATAGCTTTAAAAGGTTTAGTCCGCCATTTTATGTTTTGTCAGAGTGTATGAGAGTCAGTAGGACTAAGTGCTAGACAAGACCTTATGGTGTTGTATTATACTTTAACTTGTAACAAACTTTAAATGTAAGTTCCAAGGGGAATACAGATAAGTCTCTATGATCCACAGCTCTCAGCCAATGGGCTTCAGTCTCCCTCAGCTCTCAACCAATGGGCTTCAGTCTCCCTCAGCTCTCAACCAATGGGCTTCAGTCTCCCTCAGCTCTCAACCAATGGGCTTCAGTCTCCTCACGTCTATATAAGGGGTGGGAGTTCCTGTTTAGGAGAGTCTAGCGCTACACACAGTTTCTGGCAGGTCAGAGCAGAGTTCAGTCAGAGGAGAAGCAGTGCAGGCCAGAGACCTCCCGTTCAGGAAAAAGTACAGCAACTTGCGGAGTACTTCTAAAAAACGATAGGATCAGTACTTCAGCGAAATTATCGAATCAATCCGTCGTTCCGACGAGAAGCCTCAAGTCTACTGACACTTCAGTAAGTGTATCTATTCTTCAGCCTAGTCAAGCATAGGCCCAGTATTACTAATCCGGCCGCAAAAGCCAAGGATATATGATAAGCCAAGCCCAGGCATTGTCAGCTGTGTGGTCCTCTAGAGACTGTTTTGTGGAACCTTTGCGACACTCTGTGTGAACGCTGTGAAGATTTTGACACCTGTCTTCATGCCAGTAAAGCCTTCGTTATATTGACCCCTGTTGTGGACTGTGTTATTACCATCCTAGCTAGCGGGGATACAGAGGCCCCCGGAGCTGTAGTTTCCTGGGGTATATCAAGACTACAGTGTCGTCAGGTGACAGAGAGGGTTAATACCATCCGACCCTCACTAAGGGTTAACACCACCAGACCCTGGGCTCCTAGCCCAAGAACCAAGCAGCTAACCATCAAGCGCATGTGTGTGGCCGTGGGGTTCATCCTCCCCGGTCATCACATCGTTTTCTGGCGTCACGAACAGGATTCGGGTGTACGCCTTAACCATTCAGCCACTAAAGCAAGTCCTTCCCCCCCCCAGAATCTGAACTGCGTCATTGAAAGTAATTTACTCAGCGAGGCACAAATACAAGTGGTGGGGGAGGTGAAAGAAAGACTGTTAGCTGTCATTGTTCAGTGTGCAAGCCGGAACTAGAGAATCCACTCTGTGTTGCACGAAGGAAACATTTGCTGACCGGACCAAAAAGGAAGTTGCCGGGCACAGCCATAGCAACGTGTCCGGCAATAGAAGATAATACCGGCACGCAGCGACAGCGCACTCAAGGACAGCGCACTCAAAGACAGCGCACTCAAAGACAGTGCACTCAAAGTTTCCTAAAGTGACAGCGCACTCAAAACAAGGCTACAACATGTCAGCCCCAAGATCACCAGATGCAGGTGATGTGCCAGTGGATCAGATCTTCGAGGGATTGCATCAGGTATTTGAGTCCCATTTACCCTCGGAGGTCCGCCTCAGGCTGTACGAGAGGCGACAAAAGCCGGGGGAAATGCTAAGGGCATACGCAGTAGCCTTGCAGAATGCCCTGGAAACAGTCCAGAAACTGGACAATATCACACCTGACCAGGGTAACAAATTATTGTTGGATAGATTCATAGAAGGGGTCCAAAATAAATGGGACAAGGCGCAGTTAAAGATGTTAGCTGTACAGAACCCCAATATGTATTTTTCTGCCTTTAAGCGCCTAGCCCGTCAAGTTATAAAGCAGGGGGCGGACCCTGAGGAGAATCCTGACCCTAAAGTGGAACCTATGGGTGCGGCGACATGCCCTGCACCACTGTTACCACCAGCCCCCGCGCCTGTGGCTGACACCCCGGCCTCCACTACAATTACTGAAATTCAATGTGTTAAACAAGATATTGCCCAGCTTACCCAGGTGGTAAAGGAGTTGGCTAATCACACCACTCGGGCACTTAGAGAGCCTCCAGTGACTAAGAGACCTACCCCTGCTCCTCCTCCCCGTTACAGCGGGCCTCGCTCGGGTCCTTCTAGTAGGCCTTACTGTGATTACTGTAACAAACCCGGTCATTGGAAGATGCAATGCTGGGCTTTAAACGGGCGTCCCCTGAGGTCGAGGACCAGCCCTCAGGAAAGCGAATCACAGGTCCAGCAGAAGAGCCAATGTACTCAGGACAGTCCTTATACATTGCATCCTGCCCCTATGTAAATGTTACCATAGATGGTGTCCAACTGCAAGCCCTGATTGATACAGGCTCGCAGGTGTCTACCATCTCTAAGGGCCTATTCTATAAATACTGGAATGTCGATTCGTTGTGTGAACCAGGTGATATGGATTTTAGTGTCATGGCAGGGGACGGGAAACCAATTCCCAGACATGGGTACTGGGAGCCCACTATTCAGCTGAGAAGTCACACACTTAGAGGGCAAGGGATAATTGTCACTAATGTCACAGTACCAGGAGCCACAGAGTTTATATTGGGGATGAATATAATGAGACATTGCTTCAGTGATATTTTAGATGCCTTGCATGCCTCTCTCCCCCGTATGTCTCCCTCAGGCCAGAGGACTGCGCAACACCATCTCAAAATTCTGAGAGCAGAACAGAAGTTCGCGAACCGGAGAGGAGAAATCTGTAAAGCTCGGATCCAAGACATGAGGTCCGTGACCCTGCAGCCGAACACAGAGACAATTTTGTGGTGTCGGGCGTGCCCTGGTGTAAGGAATCAGGACTATCAGGCTTTACTGGAGCCTATACAATCTGAAGATTTTCCTTTGGTCCGAGCTGCAAGGAGCCTAGTGACGGTGGTGAATGGACGGGTCCCAGTTCGCCTAGTTAATTTGTCTGGCGTAGCCACCACCTTGCCAAAGTACACTCCAGTGGCCCAACTTGTTTTCTTGGACTCCAGTGACATACTCTCTTCACGGAAGGCGGTCCAACAGCTGAGTGCCCAAACCCTGTCAGGGGCTACCGAGAACTCTCCAGAACCTTGGTGGCACCAGCTGCAAATAGGAGGATCTCTCACCCCACCAGAACAAGTCGAAGGGGTCATCGAGGTGGCGAAGAGGTACCAGAGTGCCTTCAGCAAACACCCAACCGATTTTGGAAAAACCTCCATGATTAAGAATCGAATCCTGACCGGCGACAAGCCCCCCATCAAGGAAAGACATTGGCCCGTGGGACCAGGCATGTACCAAACCGTCAAGAAACTGTTAACCGACATGCAGAAGGCGGATGTAATACAAGAGAGCCAGAGTCCCTGGGCAGCACCCATGGTGTTAGTTAAGAAGAAGGATGGGACCATCCGTTTCTGTGTTGATTACAGGAAATTGAACAACATCACCCATAAAGATGCATACCCTCTCCCCCGGATTGAGGAGTCACTCACTGCGCTGGGTTCTGCGTCCTACTTCTCTACATTGGATTTGACCAGCGGATACTGGCAGGTGCCCATGGCCGTCGAAGACAGGGAGAAAACAGCCTTTGTCACCCCCATGGGTCTTTTTTCAAATTTAAAAGTATGCCCTTTGGGCTGTGCAATGCCCCGGCTACCTTTTCAATGGCTGATGGAGAGATGTCTGGGACACCTTAACTTCCAGAGTGTCCTACTCTACCTGGATGACGTGATTGTGTATTCCAAATCCTATCAGGAACATTTGACTCACCTGTCCGACGTCTTCCAAGTACTGATCCAGCATGGTCTGAAAGTCAAACCCTCCAAGTGCCATCTACTCAAGCCACAAGTATATTACCTGGGCCACGTCGTCAGTACAGAGGGGGTCCAACCTGATCCAGCTAAAGTCGAAGTTGTCAAGAATTGGCCTATCCCACGCACCGTTAAAGGGTCACTAAAGGAAAACATTTTTTTTGCTGAAATGAATGTTTACAGGGTATAGAGACATAAAAGTTAACTGATTCCTTTTCAAAATGATTAAAAATTGATAAAAATCAATCATATAATGTGCATGCAGGCTTGTTTCACTTTTGAACTGGCTTCATGTTTCTGCAGAGTAGAAATAGACACACAGAACAAAAACAAACAAATCCAGGGCAGTGTTTTGTTTTTAAAATGAATCTGATTGGTTCTGGGAAGTTTTAGACACACAGTAATGACAGCTTAAACCATCGTGAGAAAGCTCCCAGTATGGTGCTTATAAGGAAACAGACAAGCAGAAAGTGTGGAGAACAGAGCAGGTTAACAGCAACTTCAAAGCAAAAACAAACAATAAGGACATGAAACCAGTACTGCAGTAAGGTAAGGGAAGCTATTTAGCTAAAAAAAATTCCTTTAGTGACCCTTTAAGGATATTCGGAGCTTCTTAGGATTTGCGGGATATTACCGCCGCTTTATTCCTCATTTTGCACAAATTCCTGAGCCATTGACCTCTCTCCTGCGAGGTACGGCAAAGGGGAACTATAATGGGAAGCTGCCGGTGGAATGGGCCAAAGAGCAAGAGGTGGCCTTCCAGGCTCTAAAACATCTATTGACAGAGCCTCCCATCCTGGCTTATCCGGATTATACTCAGCCCTTCCGACTGTATACAGATGCCAGTTTCGAAGGACTCGGTGCATTGTTGTCCCAGATGCAGGGAGAACAAGAGAGGGTGATCGCTTACGCCAGCCGGAATCTGCGAGGAGCTGAGAAGAATGATTCTAACTACAGTTCCTTCAAGTTAGAACTCCTGGCCCTCGTGTGGGCAGTCACCGAAAAACTTAAGCACTATTTGTCAGCCACCTCCTTCATGGTCTACACCGATAACAACCCCCTGGCTCACCTGAATACCGCTAAACTAGGTGCCCTTGAGCAAAGATGGGCCTCCAGACTGGCCAACTATGACTTCTCTATCAAGTATCGAAGTGGCAAGTCTAATATTAATGCGGATGTACTATCACGCATGGCTCTGGGCGAAGATCCCCCAGTGGAGGACAGGTGGGAAGATGTGGAGATGCCCCCCTTCTATCAAAGATTTGTGAATCAGGATGTGGTCGTCACCCGCAAGGGGAATGAATCTGGGTCTAAAGCAATCCAGGAAGACCTGTATACCTGGAGGACCCTACAGGAAGAAAGTCAGACTATGGGAGATCTGCAGGAGTATTTATTGACCAGGAGGGTACCTCCCCGGTTACGACGGGGTCAGAAGGACTACGAATTGAAGCAATTGTGGCGTCAGAGGAAAAGACTATTTGTGCACAAAGGAATGGTGTACAGGAACTTCTTGGACCCAGTGTCAGGTGAAAGGCTACATCAGATTCTGATCCCTCGGAGAGACGCCGCCATGGTATTGAATGCCTACCACGACCAGTCAGGACACTTTGGGGTCCATAAAACAGAAGCCACCATCCGACGCCGGTTCTACTGGATTGGAATGAGGAGCGACGTTGAAAAGTGGTGCAGTGAGTGTGCAGTCTGCAATATCACCAAGAATGGTCGCAATAATGCGCGAGCACCTCTCCATTCCATCCAGAGCGAGAGGCCTAACCAATTGGTCGCCTTGGATCATGTCAAGCTGTCGCCTACCCGGTCCGGGTATTCATATGCTCTCACTATGGTGGATCACTATTCCAAGTGGGTAGTGGTTGTGCCAGTCAAAGACTTAACAGCAAAGACAACAGCCCAGATGTTCTACACCCATTGGGTACAGATACTTGGATGTCCGGAAACTGTCTTGTCCCACCGAGGTCCGGCCTTTGAGGCCCAACTGTTTCAAGAATTGTGCCAGTTCCATGCTTGTAAGAAACTCAGGACCACTGCTTATCACCCGCAAGGGAATGGACTCTGTGAGAGGATCAACCAGGTCTTTATCCACATGCTGAGAGCTGTCTCTGTATCCCGACCTGAAGAGTGGCCTCAACTAATGCCCGAATTGTTGGAAATCTACAACAATACCATCCACTGTTCCACTGGTTATACTCCATTTTACCTCATGATGGGCCGACACGGTCAACTGCCTAAAGACAGAGTCTGTGGACTTCAAGCACCTTTCAACCACTCATCCCAAGCCTCTTCAGAGTGGGTCTCTGGACATCAGAAAAGGATTCAGGAAGCGAGAGAGATAGTCAGCAAAAAGATGGGCGAGGCACACTATAGGCAGCAACAGGACTACAACCGCCATGCCTCCGTCCAGCCGTTGCAAGTTGGTGATAAAGTCTGGCTGAAGAAGCATCAGAGGACCCATAAGTTGGACTCCCTTTGGGAAACTGAACCATACACAGTGATTTCCATCCCTTATCCGGACTCTGATGTCTACTCAGTTCAAAAAGCCGGATATGAACCACAAGTTGTCCACTGAAACCGGATCAAACTGTGTCACAAAGGGGACCTGCCTGAGTTGGTGCCTCCTTCTGCACCACCAAGTCTTCCACCTCCAGTTCAGCCAGCACAAGTGCAGCCCACCAAGCCAGTTGAGCCTGAAAGGCCACTCCTGATGTTCGAAGATGATCCTCTCTTCCCTTCTGATCAAAACGTCTTCTTTGGTTATGTGCCGGTCAGTTCCATTCCATCAACCTCAGTCTTGGCACCAGAAGCTCCAGAGTTTACTCCAGCCATCCGCCCACCTACTTCAATCCCATCAGAACTTTCTAGTGTGGAAGAAAGCTCCATAAGTCAAGAGCCATCACTTGCCCCCATTGTCCAAGATGAAGGCGCAGCTGTCAGTCTAGAAGAAGCAAGTGTTCAAGGAGAAAACAGTGCTCCAGAAAACTCGGAAATGGTGTTGCGTAGATCCACCAGATCTAATTTCGGACATCCCCCAGCAAGATATAGGGATTAATCTATTAATTATACATACAATATATGTAGATAAACTACATACACTTCAGTTAGTACACATATCAAGTATACGTCATTACTAACTCACTGTAGAGGTATCTAATATGTCACTAGCTACCTATTTAGCCTATTTAGTGCATAGGAACATACCTGGTCAGTAAGTCTCCTATCCCTCACATAAGCACTACAAAAAGAAAAGGGTATCCTCTAAAAAAAAAAAAATGTCTCAATGTGTACTTCAGGCATAGAATAAAAATGTCTAGCAAATATTAAAGTGTGTTCTGGGGAGAAGAGCTAATAGCCTAAGGGCCCCAGTAGCCAAGGCATTGGGTAGAAAGCCTCCGGCAGCCCAATCCAAAACCTGGTCACTCTTAAAAGTGTGTTTCCTGTACATAACATGTGATACTATAGTATACGGTAAAGTAATATAAGCCTATATAAATTTGGCTAGATAAATATGAAAAAGGTGTAGAGTGTATCACATGCATAGTCTAATAATAGAGAGTGCGTAGAAAAGCTTTATCAATGTATATATGTGTATACCGGTTTCATAGTCAAAGTGTAATCTAACAATAAAATTCTGTTGTAGTATGCCTAGTACAAATAGTGTCCATAGACGTAAATCCTGTTCAAAACTGAGTGGTAATGTTTAATAGGTCTATATTCTGTCTGGGACCCAGATAATCAATTACCCTGTACAAAATGATGATCTCACGTTATCTAAAAATCCTGTAAGGGACATTTATGTGTATAATGCCTCAGGACTTATCATATGATCCTGTTCATATATGTTTATTTTTCCCAAAGAACCTGGAATGGACACTGGTGTACAAGTGCCTCAGGACTTCTAGTGGCCCCAAGGTCACCTCGTTCCTCAATCCGTCAGTGCCTTAATCGTCGAGGACGACTTCTGTTTAGTGGTGGGGTTTGTGGTGTCCCAGGACAGGTATTTGCTGTAGGCCCTGTCAGATTGAGACCCTCGGCTTGTGGGGCCTCCCCTGCAGGGACTCAGCTAGTCATGATGTGATTTATACTGTTATGGTTGATAATACATTTATTAGGTGCGTATAGCTTTAAGAGGTTTAGTCCGCCATTTTATGTTTAGTCAGAGTGTATGAGAGTCAGTAGGACTAAGTGCTAGACAAGACCTTATGGTGTTGTATTATACTTTAACTTGTAACAAGCTTTAAATGTAAGTTCCAAGGGGAATATAGATAAATCTCTATGATCCACAGCTCTCAGCCAATGGGCTTCAGTCTCCCTCAGCTCTCAACCAATGGGCTTCAGTCTCCCTCAGCTCTCAACCAATGGGCTTCAGTCTACCTCAGCTCTCAACCAATGGGCTTCAGTCTCCTCACGTCTATATAAGGGGTGGGAGTTCCTGTTTAGGAGAGTCTAGCGCTACACACAGTTTCTGGCAGGTCAGAGCAGAGTTCAGTCAGAGGAGAAGCAGTGCAGGCCAGAGACCTCCCGTTCAGGAGAAAGTACAGCAAAACTATAGGATCAGTACTTCAGCGAAATTATCGAATCAATCCGTCATCCTGACGAGAAGCCTCAAGTCTACCGACACTTCAGTAAGTGTATCTATTCTTCAGCCTAGTCAAGCATAGGCCCAGTATTACTAATCCGGCCGCAAAAGCCAAGCCCAGGCATTGTCAGCTGTTTTGTGGAACCTTTGCGACACTCTGTGTGAACGCTGTGAAGATTTTGACACCTGTCTTCATGCCAGTAAAGTCTTCGTTATATTGATCCCTGTTGTTGACTGTGTTATTACCATCCTAGCTAGCGGGGATACAGAGGCCCCCGGAGCTGTAGTTTCCTGGGGTATATCAAGACTACAGTGGCGTCACGTGACAGAGAGGGTTAATACCATCCGACCCTCACTAAGGGTTAACACCACCAGACCCTGGGCTCCTAGCCCAAGAACCAAGCAGCTAACCATCAAGCGCATGTGTGTGGCCGTGGGGTTCATCCTCCCCAGTCATCACATGACCACCGTCCTTGTTGGCCTTTTCTTGTCTCACTTCATTGAGTGGGACAAGCAGGCAGCAAACAGTAAGCATACTGTCTTCGAAGCTGCCTTAAAAGGACACTCTCCTTGCAGTACAGTACTTAATTTTTTTTGACAATATAATGAATATTAGCCCCATAAATGGCTGGAATTTAACATAGGGATTTGCATCCAACAGATTCCAGTGGGGTTTGATGCTAAATGTGGGCTTTGCACTAAGACGGAATTCATCAAACCTAGTACGAAACTAAGCCAGGCAGATTCCCTCATATTTATATAGGGCTAAATTCCTACAAATATAAACTCAAATTCCTGACAAAGAACACCTTGGTACTGAGGTATCCACAGAAATGAGAAAGCAGTTGTTAACTAAAACCTGATCTATCCACCAAATCGCTTTTTCATTCCACGTGACATACCTGTCCTGACAATGGGAAATATAGTAAAGCCTGAAACATTGTCAGCTGATAACTTCTTAACAAACGTTTTTGCTGATCATGGTAAACCATGTGTATTTATTGGAAAATGACATTGAATCCATACATTTTTAAATTGTTTGGCTATATTCTCTAGCCAGAAGAGCTCTCCGACAAAGCATATGGAATGTTACCCTCCTTTTGACTCTCTGCATAAACATGTTCCTTGAAGTATGTCTTGTCTATAAATAGTAAATGCAATCCTTATTGTCTCCTAAGCTCTATAGATGTGTTACAGCTTAATGCTCAGAACTGTTTCCATGGTTTGCACAGTGTATTTTTACATGTTAATAGCTTCAATCCTCTTCATGATATTTCAGTGGCTTGACCATCACAAGTCTTCATTGCAGCCTAATCATAACCCTGAAGTCTAGCCTAAATCAGTCCTTAAGCCTAGTTTTAAAAACCACCTCCTTACATGAGGTGCCAATGGCCAAAGTCAGACGCATTCTTGGAAAATGTTTTCTTAAAGGAAATAAAGGTGTGTTTCTTGTTGCCCTTATAAAATCACATTCAAACAAAAAATAACACTTCTGTTACAGTACTTTACGTTTGTGGGTACCACTAGGGTAGTCTGAAAAGTTCACGGCCCGACACAGAAAGAGTAACCACCCTGACATGAAACTTTCTACCTTTTCAGAGGTTAAGTGCTGAAAATGGGTCATACGCGCTATATGGTTTGTATAAACTATTTACAAATAGTTGGCACTCCCTGTAGTAACGTTTAAAGTGTTTCCAAGTGTTTTGAAGTGTTCCATCAGTGAGCAAAGTGATGGTAACAGTCTTCTGGGATTCCGAAGGTGTGCAGCAGTGTGCAGAAGCCTGTTGCCATCACTTTTCCCACTGATGGAACACTCCAAGCCTTTTTCTTCCACTTTCTTGATTTTCAACTTGACAACAGTGGGTGCCAACTAAAAAATTAGGACCCTATTAAGGTAGGTGTCATGGTGGAGGCAGCAGCTCCCGTTATTGTCCAACCCTCAGCGTGGGACAAACCCACAATTACTTATAGTGGGTGCTCACTGTCTGCAAAGAACACATGAAAACCGTATTTATAGCACACATGAGCCATTTTCATGTGTAGCACTACCCCCGAAGAAGCTGCTGGTTTAGATTTGGACCTGCGGTTACCTTACTGTTTCTTGAACTCTTCTCAGGGATTCTCCTCAAAGAGGTGGTTAAAGAAAGAAATGTTTGCGCCAAACACCCAGTCTCTTTTTCTCCCTCCTGAAGAGAGGGTTTTTAAAAAAAGCAAACGTCAGAAAAGTGGAGTGTTAGGGTAGATTCAGGTATCTTACTTGCAAATCACGAATATTCTCCTAGGTCCAGAGGAACAACTGTTTCCACACTGGACTCAGCGACCACCGGACAGGCTTACTCTCACTGGCCTAGCAGCCGGTGCGAAGCTCGATCAAAGATAGTACAAAACAGATTATAGCACACACATACAAAAAGGACATTTATCCTGCAAGGCTAGTTAAAAACACCTGAACATATTCAAAAATACAGGGGTTTGGTCACACTATATGATCCTATAGTGCTAAGCCCACTTACTGTGACAAAGTACTCCGAATTAGTGGGTCCTAACCTGTTAATAGAATGGAAGAACCTAGTGTCTCAATCTTGGGAGATAAACTCCTCTATATGGGAGAACTGAAGGGATCCTTGCTATACACTGGTGGCATGTGTACGCTATAATCTGTTTTGTACTGTCTTTGATCTTATAGCAGCACCATCTTAGATATATAGCATGGAAGAACCTAGTGTCTCAACCTTGGGAGATAAACTCCTCTATATGGGAGAACTGAAGGGATCCTTGCTATACACTGGTGGCATGTGTGCGCTATAATCTGTGTTGTACTGTCTTTGGTCTTATAGCAGCACCATCTTAGATGTATAGCATTTTTAGGGTGTGCCCCAAAGTATGTTTTTGTAGCTCGATCAAAGATAGTCTCTGCCACAGAGTTGGTGAAAGTAGAACTGTTCAATGGTCTCTGCCGTAGACCTGTGGAACCACGCTCTGGGTTAACTTCTGAAGAAAGAACACCGCTCACAGTGCCAGGATCTCTCAGCCGTTTCGGCAGTACTGTGAGATAAATGTTATTCCGGATGCATCCTCCAATTGAGTCCTCAATTGCTCAGTCCCTTCCAGTAGACAAGGCGACACAGGACCATCCCTGGATCAGTAGGCCCCAGCAACTCCTGGGCCTACATCTCAGTAACGAAGCCTCAGGCCAACGTGGCCTCAAGCGGGAATCGCAAATACATCCCTGAGGCCAGGAGGGCCCTCAGATCCAGATCAGGCAAAACCGCCCCACAAAATGGTGTCTGCCTCTTAAGTACCCTCTCCCAGAATGCACACAGTTGATCAAACCCTCTGAGACATTTCTGAAAAAAAGGAGTACCCAATACATTCAACCTGTTGCATTTCCAACCTTGACCAATGGTGACAGCGACACCTACCGTGGAAAAGTGGAAAAACGTGCAACCCAGCTGAACTGAAGCAGAACCACAATTTAAATACAATCTTAAAGCCAAACTATTGCTCAGACAACTATAATTTTAACATATAGCACCCACTCATTGGGAGCAGGGTGCTACACATGCTAAATATCTCAAAGAGTGGGTTGGTGCAGTGATAAAGTTTAATGTCTGTGTGGTCATTTATTCTGAGTTGGGGAATTCATTTTTCAGACTATCCCTGTGTAGCACCCCCTTTCTTTCAGAAAAGGTGCTACGCTAAA
Source organism: Rana kukunoris (assembly GCA_029574335.1). Classification (NCBI taxonomy): domain Eukaryota; kingdom Metazoa; phylum Chordata; class Amphibia; order Anura; family Ranidae; genus Rana; species Rana kukunoris. Next base: position 76,587,303 of record CM056053.1, read on the forward strand.
GTTAGTGGGAGAGTGGGAGAGTTATGTTGCTCCCATTCCTAATTCTTGCTAAATTGGGCTGCTGTCAGCCCTGAATTATCTATTAATTGTGGGTCATTCTGTGCTCCAGAGATGCAGTTCCATCTCTGGGCGGCAGGTGGCGCCAGAGGGATTCAGGGAGAGAAACTTTTCCCAAGGAGCCAATTGGAGGAATTTTTCCCTCGCGGAGCATGCTGGGGGAGGGTATATCTGTGGCAGACGCCATTTTTTGGGGCTCTTCGCGGGTTCCAGGTGCGGCACCCACCTTCAGGGTGTGCGCACCGAATAAACCCCGGCAATATGGCCTACCAGGCCGGGGTCGCATGCTACGCGGAGTTCCCTGCTGATGCTGAAAGGGGCGACTTGCTGGGGGTCCCACTTCTACTGAAGAGATCCTAAGCTATGTGCTGTTTGGTGGAGGATCGGCTTGAGGAGAACCCGTAGGCAGGTGATCCAAAAGTCCTTAAACGAACCATCGGGGACCTGGTTGCCAGGAACTGACAGATAACCATAGACTGTCAGCTGGTGACCCCTACTGAAAAGAGAACTTTCTGGGAGGATTCGCTCTACAGTCCAACATTGGGCCGGCCTGTGGCAGAGGTCTTCATCTTAAAACACTAAATTCAACTAGAGCAAAGTCAGTGAGAGAGATTTGTTCCTCCCAGCAACCTTAAGTGATGCTACGGCTGCCAGGCTTGTGGCAGAAGTCTGTCCGGAGGCACTCTGCCCACTCAGGCTAAACTGTTCTACTACAGAAAGCAGGACTGCTTCCTTTTCATCCAAGGCCTGATACCGCAACGTTCCCTCCTTTCATCAACCTTTTCTCTCTACCTCATGTTGATGTTGGTCGTGTTGGACCAGGAAATAAAGCATTCAGAAAACTTCAGCAGCAGGTTTGGACATTCTCTTATTGCTCTGCTCACTGCAATCACCCCTAGACAACGAACAGAGGTAACTTAATACGCCGATCCCAAATCAATCAGTGGCTTCTGAATGGGGTAGCGCTACACCTGTTATGCATCCACAAAAGTAAACTACAGTTTTAAAATAAGTTTTGTTACCCCTTTTTGCTTGGATGTGGTTTTAAAAGGGCAACAGGAAACACACCTTAATTTACTATTCACTTCAATAAAACAAAAATGCTCCTGATAGAAGAAGGTCCTGGACTGCTGTACTCCTTAAAACGATGTCTTTATTATACAAATAAAATCCAAAAAACAAGCCACCTTTTTCCTGTTGTTCTCTTCATTTTGATTGCATCGCTTTGGTTGTTTTTTGGATTTTATTTGTATAATAAAGACATTGGGGTCAATTCACAAAGAGAAACGTTATTGGTTTTCTTCAGGTGTTAAATTAGCACTCCTTATTTAACGCTAGCAAACATGGTATTCACGAAAGCTATAATCGTTATTTAACATAGTCGTTATGGTTTTCAACTGACTTTATCCAATCGTTATGCTAACTACTCAGACGTTATTATTAAGATTCGGGACGTTAAAATAACTCTTAAGATCGTTAAATAAGGCTGGAGAGATGCATTCTGGGAGCAGAAGGGGAGGAGAAAAGCTGCATGTGGAAAAAAACAGATACAGAGAGAGAGAGAGACACAAGCAATACACATGGAGATTGAGCATGTGATGTGCAAAACTTCTAGTGTGTGCTTTTCTAAAGCCATGTGTATTTCCTTATAGAGAGAATAAATCATGGGAGATGATAATCGGAATTTAGCTATCACCTGGGTTTCAGAAAAGTCATCCAAAATAGTATGTGAAGGGAATACACGTTTATAAATCTGAACAACATTCTAACGTGTTCTTTTTCGCCTCTGGATAATTTTAAGTTCAAATAGAGCACGGTTCTAGCTTGCCCAACACTACTAAAAACTTCACTTCACTGGGAAATGTCATAACGCCACCCTGAGGGAGGTGTTAATTTAACGATTGCTTAACGATTGATAACTGTCAAAAAAATCTTTGTGAATTGCACTTCTGTACATATTTAACGATTTGAATCTTTAAAATAACGATTTGACTCTTTAAAATAACGATTTGACTCTTTAATAAGGATCCACACCTTAAAATATCGGTTCTGTGTAGGGAAACGTTATTTGATGATTTTTCAAAGCGTTAAATCGTTTAGTGAATTGAACTAGCTTCAATAACGTGCAAAATCGTTAAAATAACACTCGCAATCTGAAAATAAAGCTTTGTGAATTGACCCTATTGTTTTAAGGAGTGCGGCAGTCCAGGACCTTCTTCCTTTTTGGTTCAGTGGGACGGAAGCAAAGCTAAGGGATCAGCAGTTTTTAGAGCGGTATCATTTCTCACAAAAATGCTCCTGACTTTGGCCATTGGCACCTCAGGTAAGGGGGCAGTTTTAGAACTAGGCTTAAGGACTGGTTTAGGCTAGACTTCAGGGTTATGATTAGGCTGCAATGAGGACTTGTGATGCCCAAGCCACTGAAATATCATGAAGAAGATTGAAGTTATTAACATGTAAACCTACTGTGCAAACCATTCGCCATTTTCAGCATTGAACATCTGGAAGAGTGACTTGGTAAAGTGATAAAGGTCATGTCTGTGTGGTTACTCCTTCTGTGTCGGGCCGTGAACTTTTGAAACCAGCCTCGTAAAACTAGTGTGTGCAATACAATTGCCAAAACACTTAACATAATCAAAGATGAAAGAAGTTGAGAACATTTAATTTAGTTCATTTTCTAAAAATGTAAACACGAGCAGACATTTTTAGTTGTAGGACTAAATATACAGTATATGAATATACTTTCCTTTTTTCAATTCCATTTTGTGCCAAATTCACCAGGTTGTGTTCTTTTGTGCATTGGCCTTGGATTCAAAAAGTTTCCAAATGGTCTTGCATAGGCCTTGCAGCACTGCCATTAAATTCCACCTTTGTAAAGAGATGATGTAAGGTTTTGTTTGACATTGAGGCGGATTTACTAAAGGAGTTGAGAATGTTTACACAAATTGTGTGAATGTTCATTTTACTTATCCTTTATTTTACTGCACATGATTTGATAATTGAAGTGACTCTTCACTTACTGGTAACTTATTGTGAGAATATTCTCAATTTCTTTATCAAATCATCCTGTGTCACAGATTTTCTGGTCCAGCTCTTTTGTTTTGGAGGCTGTATTTTTGTCACCTCTAGCAACATCTCTGCCAAGCTTCTGCTTATACTGGTTGGTGAGCTTCGACCTGCAACCAGGGTTTTTCTTTCTTTGTTGACACATTTTGTTCATGTTTGGCATATTCTGTCATTATTTTTTAAACTCATCCCTGTTACACATGAAATCATTATTTATTTTTTTCTTCTAAGTACTCGCTGTTGGGCACAGACTGCTGCGCTTTTCTGGAACCATACTAACTGCCTTATGCTGCTCTGAAAACACATAAAAGAGCATCAATTTGTACACATCTTTTTTTTAGCTTCCAAATATGGTTAATTAGGAATAATTGTGCCGAATCACCTTTGCAGCTGTATTTGTAATTATGATTTAGTCATCTTTAAGTCTTAATGTTTTGGTGTCTGCATTATTTTCTCTACAGATACCATGAATGAACAGCCACATAGCTATTTAAAATCTTTTTTTTTTTACAACAAAGTTTATTGTATAATTAAAGAAAATATGAAGTTTAATTCTAATAAACCAACTGCTTGTATCGTAATCTAAAAAAGTCTCTTTGAGGAAACTATTCCTTATTTTTTTTATTTTTTTTTTAAGAATAAAGGTTTATAAAGGTTTATTTATCTGAATATAACGTTTAATGCGAAATAACAGCTTGTAGCAATTTTTTTTTTTTTAATCAAATTACTTTATGATATTATTGTGGCTTAATACTGGATGTCAGTATTTTATTTTATTTTTCATATGAAGAAACCACCAATGTATAGGAGAATTCTTAGAGTTTACAAGGCAAATAGTGGCCCTGGCTTTATTATGTTTGGTTTGCAATCTTACAAATATAGGTTAAACTGCCTTTAGAAGGGAATCTGCATCAAATACTTCCTGCTGGATCAGTAATTTGCCTAATACTCTTCTCTGAACCTATTTGTTTCTTTTCAGGGATCAACCTAAACACTGACCCCCTTCTTTACAGAGAACTGTTTAATTTGATTAGAGAAAAAGTGCATTCCACAACATCCCAGCAAACTCCTTTGTGTCATCTGTTCAATTTCCTAAAAAAACTAAATGAAGCGTCCAAGACTTTTCTTCACCAGAATGGACACTTTGAAATAATGTTTAAGGCAGATAATTTATCTGGTTTAATTACTCTTTAATCCCCCTGATCGTCCTGGCGTGCCGGGTTAAATCCCCTCTGAATAGGGGCAGTGGGTGTGAAGCTTCCTGAGGTTCAGAAACCACTGGGATCTGCTGTGCTGCAACCAGATAATGTGGATGACCAACTGACCAGTTTATCCACATCTGGAGGAAGCTTTCTGTGTGTGAATATAAAATATCTACAGATTTCACTTTGTTGGTCTATGCTTGTCATATGCTTGTTTTAGTTTAGGATTAAATCTGTACTTGTAGACTAAAAACTATTTCAGAATCATAGATTTATTAAAATTTAGTCTTTAAGCAACAGTAAAATATACACAATTATTATAATGTTACACAAATTAGAAAATAGTGTTTTTATTATTTATATTTTTGGTATAGTGTAGCATTCCTGGCAAGTATTTTTTTACATTTTTAAAATTGTTCTCCAAATTTGTTGACAAAACCCAGATTACACAAACAGTAAATAAATAAATGTATAAATATATGTATAGAAAAAGAGAGAGAGAGAGAGAGAGAGAGAGAGAGAGAGAGAGAGAGAGAGAGAGAGAGATCTATCTCTCTATATATAGACAGAGATATCTATTTCTATATCCATATATATATATATATATATATATATATATATATATATATATATATATAGATAGATAGATAGATAGATAGATAGATAGATAGATATAGATATATATCTATATATATATAATATAGTGTTTATTGTTTATAATATAAATATTTTTTATATATATATATATATATATATATATATATATATATATATATATATATATATATCTCAATTATATATATATCAATAAATAGATATCTATTTCTATATCCATATATAGATATATATCTGTAGACATATCTATATATATATATATATATCTATATATATATATATATATATATATATATATATATATATATATATATATATATATATATATGTATATATATATAAAATATAGTGTTTATTGTTCATAATATATATATATATATATATATATATATATATGGATAGAGATATCTATCTATCTATCTATCTATCTATCTATCTATCTATCTATCTATCTATCTATCTATCTATCTATCTATCTATCTATCTATCTGTCTATCTGTCTGTCTGTCTGTCTGTCTGTCTGTCTGTCTGTCTGTCTGTCTATCTATCTATCTATCTATCTATCTATCTATCTATCTATCTATCTATCTATATATCTATCTATCTATCCCTCTATATATAGAGTCAGGTATCTCTCTCTCTTTCTCTCTCTCTCTGTCTCTATATATAGATATAGATATCTATATCCATATATAGATATCTATCTATATAATATAGGGCCAGATTCAGATACACTTAATATTGCACTGCGTAATCAAAATACTCTACGCTGCCGTATTTTACCAGGCTCTACACCGAATCCTGGTAGATTTTTGCCCGTACGCTACGGCGGCGTAGTCTATTTCTCACCGCGTAATCGAAATACGCGATTGGGGGGCGTGAAGCATTTAAATTAAGTGCTTCCCCGCGGCGATCGAACTGCGCATGCTCCGTTCAGAAATTTCCCACCGTGCATTGCGCGAAATCACGTCGTTACGTCATTTGTTGTTTGAGTAGCGTCGTTTACGAACATTCCTATTCCCGGACGACTTACGTAAAAAATAATAAAAGACGTCGGAAAACGTAGAAATTCGACGCGGGAACGACGGCCATACTTAACATGGGCTGTCTAATATTAGACCAGCAAAAAGCTGGTATAGTTTTACGCAGCGAAAAGATGACTAAAGGTGCCGTAAGAGATTGCGATTGAAGATCGTAATTTCTGGGATCGCCGGCAAAAGCTCATTAGCATACCCCGACGCGGAAAACGACGGGAAGTCCACCCAGTGGCCGCAATTTTATTGCAGCGTAGATCCGAAGGCGTACGAACACGTAATCCAGTCGAATTGAAGCCCGCAGCCGTCTATTCATGGCTTGAGGTTTCCGACTAGCTAGAAAACACCCGTAATTTGAAATTACTCCAGTCTAACACCAGTTAGACAGGCGTAAGGGCTCTGTGAATCTGGCCCCTAGTGTTTATTGTTTATAGATATATATCTGTCTATCTATCTATCTATCTATCTATCTATCTATCTATCTATCTATCTATCTATCTATCTATCTATGGAGGGATAGATCTCTCTCTCTCTATATATATATAGACATCTATATCTATATCTATATCTATATATAATATAGTGTTTATTGTTTCTATCTATCTATCTATCTATCTATCTATCTATCTATCTATCTATCTATCTATCTATCTATCTATCTATCTATCTATCTATCTATCTATCTATCAATCTATCTATCTATTAATCTATCTAGATATATGTATATATATATATTTGAATCTACTGTATATATATTTCTTGTTACCTTTTTGTTATATTGCTGTTAATTCAACGTTAAAATTCAAATGGTACAGGCCAACAACATTTCCTGTTCTCTTTCCTGACGTTTAAACTCAGTTTATATATATTGCAGAGTAGACATTTAAAGTAGAAGTAATGTGTTGGGCTTCATACTAGGAATTAACCACAGTACATATATTTTGTTTGTTACACAAGTTTTGATATACTGCACACAGCATATTTTCAGAGATGCAGAGCAAAATTTGGGATGAGGATGTTAGGAAAATAATTTAGATGCTGTAGGAATTTCAGTTTAACAAATAAACATCCAACTATGAACAACTATGAGAATAAAGGCGTATATTCCATCAAATTTTATGTCTACCGGTGATAGCACCAACGATTATAATAAAATCACTGAGTAGATAAACTCTTCAGGTTTTGTAATATTTATAGAGTATTTTAGATTAAACATTCAATAAATGCTCACTATTTTATCTTGTTAAAATGCAATTATTAAAAAAAAAAAAAACAGATGAGATCGCATTTGATAAACAAATAATACCAAATAAGAGCATATGCTTACGGTTGTCACACTCGTGTTTTTTTTAATTTTTTTAAATGACTGCTTCCCATGATGTATTTTTTTTTGCTGAGGAAAGTTCTGAAAGTTAGCCAGTGAAAACATGTATATTTATTTATTTTTCATCTGTTATGACTGCCGAGCATTTAGTTGCTCAGATATGCAGACTGCAGCCATCTTTCTCACAGCACAATGTAGCTGCAGGGGCTATTTACTAAAGGTTTAGTGACTTTCCAATTAGCAAAATTAATATTCGTTTTAAAAATTGTACATTTATTTAGCTTAGTAAATAAGCAGTTTTCACTTTGAATAGCAATATTATGTAATGCTGAATTTGAAAAAAAAAAACACATATGAATTTAGCACAACATTCACCTCATTTACTAAGCTCAGTAAACATTCCATTTGCAAAGCAAATGCTAAAGCAGTATTAAACCCGAAATCAAAACTGTAATATATTGATTGCAGCTTACCAATCATTAGATGTGGTGGCTGCATTTGTTTTTTAGGCCCACACAGACAGCAAGACTCGGATCCGCCCCCTATATCATTGAATTTGATTGACAGCAGTGGGAGCCAATGGCTGCACTGCTATCAATCTATCCAATCAGGACCCGTGACACCAGCTGGAGCCGGTGTGCTCATCCCAGGCGCTGGAACGATCGGGCTCAGGTAAGTAGAAGGGGGGATTTGGGGGGCTGGTGGACTAAAATAGGTTTTTCCGCAAGGGTTTACTGGCCAGATCACCAGGAGAAAGGAAAGCCTAAAAAAGAAAACAAATGTAGCCATCACATTTAGTAAGCTGCATTATGATAAATGTTTGATTTTGGATTTAAAGGGGTGTTCCAGCCTTTTTTTATGTTTATGTAAAGTCATCAGCTACAAAAAGTGTAGCTGCTGGCTTTTAATAAACATACACTCACCTTCTCCATGGTTCCAGCAAAGCGCCGGCCGGGGCTCCGCTCCTCTCCCCCCCTCTGCGGCCGGCGTCTTCATTCCAAAGTGTGGGCACCTGGCCGTGACAGCTTTCGGCTTCACGGCCGGGCACCCACTGCACATGCGTAGGCGCCACTGTGCATGCGCGAGCGGCACTGCGCATGCGCGACCTGCGCTGCGCCATCCCATTGGACAGGCGATCGCCTGGGACCTGTGACGTGTCCCAGGCGATTGCCTACAGGGAGGGGCTTCAGTAAGGCGATTAAGCTAATCGCCTTACCAGCCCCTCGGCGGAAGGAGGAAGTGGGACAGGAAGTCCCACTCCTCCTGAAGCCCCCACTCCCCTCCCAAAAAAATTACATGCCAAATGTGGCATGTAAGGGGGTGAGAAGTGGGTTAAGCGGAAGTTCCATTTTAGGGTGGAACTCCGCTTTAATACTTCCTTAACTTTGCTTAGTGATTAAACCTTTAGTAAATAGACCTCCATGTGTTAATGTGTTATTGTACATTGATGGAATTATGTTACACACCTTTTTTACTAAGCAATTACACATGTTCAATGCATGTATTTTTCTTTTCCAATACATTTTATTATTTTGAAAATGTAAATAATACAAATACAAACATTCATTTATACAAATCAGTGTATAGTTCCAAGAGACAAGAAGTTGTTTGCCAGTACAAATATAAATTGCATCTTTTATAGGATATGAATTTGTGGTATCCACTAAATAATACCAGTAATAACTAATAAGATAGATAGGTCCCGGGATATATGTTTGTGTTTTCTATTGGGTCTGTAGGCATTTTCCTTGCGTCTCAGTGCACTTCCTATGTGGTTTAGTCACGTGTTTGTAATGAATAAACATGGTTTGGCCCCCGGCATGCAATTTAATTTCCTTGCCATGACTTTGCCTAATGCATCATAGGTACATTACCATACATTTTTTGGATGCATTTGCATTTTTTTTGTGAACAAACTCAATTGTACAGCAATTCGTAGAAAATGCAACACATTTTATTTTTTTGTATTTACACAATAAAAACAAATCATTAGAAGATATTCAGCAAAGTCAAATGCATTTGCATCCAAAACAGCATAAAGACTGGATTAGTACTATTGTTTATATACCATCCTGTGTATTCTGACACATGACATTGTTTATGTACAGTATATCACACATAAAATGCAATGCAGTGTAAAACTATTTCTCAAATGTCAGGTATGACTGCCCTGCTATAGAGCAAGATGACAAATATTTCCCACTTAAAACTTAAAACCTATACCGTCATTAATGAGTAATTAGAAGTGGAAAAAACAACCTATAGAAGAAACATTAGAAAAGTTGAAGTGTGACAGCGAAAAAAAAAAAAAGGTTCACTGAATCTGTGCCTTTTATTATTATTTGTTAGTTTTTTGTTTTATTTTTAACTGTTACACAGGCATACCCCACTTTAAGTACACAATGGGGTTTATTTACTAAAGCTGGAAAGTGCAAAATCAGGCTCACTTCTGCATAGAAACCAATGAGCTTCTAACCCCAGCTTGTTAAATTACGCTTTGGTAATAAAACCAGGAAACCCATTGGTTTCTGTGCAGAAGTGAGCCTGATTTTTCACTTTCCAGCTTTAGTAAATAAACCCCATTGTGTTCTTAAAAGTTGGATATGCCAGGATCTATGTATAGATCTATTTTTTCCCTAGGCATGTTTAAAGCATTGCGCCAAGGTCTCTCCTGCAAAAAAAAATGCCCAATCTTGCCTTCGTGTTGTCTTCTCCAGCACTGTTAATTGGATTCAGGGTAGCCATCACAAATTTTGGGGCCCCTTACACAATTTAGGCAAGGCCCCCTCTCTCCTGCCCCGAGATGATAAGTTGGGGGGGTTGTGGTAATGAAAGTGTCATCTGTTCTCCTCTCTCTCCTGCCGCGAGATGAGATTATAAGCGGGACGGGGGGGCTAGTGCTGATGAACAAAACAAAGTCAAGTCAAGTCAAGTCTTCTCTTGCCGTGAGTCAGACAAAAAAAAAAAGGGGGCGACTGGGCCCCTGGGGACCATCAGGCCCCTTACAGGTGTAATGCCTGTACCCCCTGAAGGCGGCCCTGATCGGATTGCACATGCGTAGCTTAGCTTACAGTGCTGTACAGTCTAGTGATAACTGAAGATCTATATTGAGGACAAGGACCTCCTTCCTTCGGAAGTTGACCCCCCTTGTGATAACTAAAGATCTATATTGATGACAAGGTCCTCCTTCCTTCGGAAGTTGACCCCCCTTGTGATAACTAAAGATCTATATTGAGGACAAGGATCTCCTTCCTTTGAAAGTTGACCCCCCTTGTGATAACTAAAGATCTATATTGAGGGCAAGGACCTCCTTCCTTTGGAAGTTGACTCCCCATGTGATAACTAAAGATGTATATTGAGGATCAGGACCTCCTTTCTTGAGAAGTTGACCCCACTAGTGATAACTAAAGATCTATATAGAAGAATCATGACCTCCTGCCTTTTGCAGGTGATGCTCCAGTGATAACAAAAGATCTATATTGAGGAATCAGACCTTCTTCCTCCTGCTGATGTTCTCTCTTGTAACAACTTGTAACAACTCAAGATCTATATAAGGGTTCAGGACCTCCTTCCTTAATCTGGTGATCCCTCTAGTAATAAATACAAATCTATATAGAGAAATCAGGTCCTCCTTCCTCCTGGTGGCGATCCCTCTAATAACAACTAAAGATCTATATAGGGGAATCAGGACCTCCTTTCTTGTGCTGTGATCCCTCTAGTGACGCACTACAGAATTCTATTTCCTTTCCCCACTTCCAGCCACACCATTTGTTCATTTTACAATCATCTAAAATACCTCAGCAAGCACCCCTTAAATCTCTTTCCTCTGTAGTTTTGATGATCTCTGTACCCAGAATATTGTACTGCAAGTGTGTTAATTTGCATTCATTGAACATTGAACTGCGGTTTCCACGGCTTTGACGACTCTTCCAGCAATGCCAAATTATGTTCCATGTTACAAACAGCACAAGGAATGGAAAACCTATTGCACGCCTTTGCATTATCAGCAAAAAGACAAACCCTGCTCACCAAACATTCAGCTTTATCACTTTTATTTTATTCTGTATAGAATAAGCACTCAATATTGGGACTATATACTCCTGTGCGCATGGGCACTGCAGAAAATAGTTCATCATGCCCTGCTTTTTCATTACATTGTAATTAGGGATGGGTGAACTGAGCAAAGTTCAATTTCTTGGACGTGTTAGATAATTTGCAAACCCCAAACATATTGCTCAAACCCCACTGAAGTCAATAGGAGACAGATCTTGTTTTTTTTCAACCTTTTCCTTAAAAAGGGCATGGTAAGCTGGGAACTGCCATGGGGAACATGTACCAATGCAAAAAGATTAAAACAAATATTGTTTAGCAGGAAGCAGATCTCTAAATGAGCTTTCAACATCAAAGATACACAATTTCTATAAACTACATGTTTTGGTGATGCCTTAACCCAGCACATGAAAATGTGCACCTGTACAATGTTAAAAGGGACAAGGGCATCATCCTTCCATTTCAAGCTCAGTGGATGCGGGGGTTTATTGGGGTGAGATTTATCAGAATCTAGAAGCTCCCTTAAAAATAACGGGGGTTCCCATATATTTGACCCTCTATACCACATAGCACCCCTTGTTACTCGTTAAAAAAAAATGTTGATTAACTGCTTATGGACCGCCGCATGTACATTTACGTCAGCAGAATGGCACAGGCAGGGACATCAACATATATATACATTGCTGCCTTGACGTGGGTCGGAGGTCCGATCGGGACCCCCCCGGTCCCCGCGGCTGTACGAGCGATCCGGGACGAGGGGGCGGCTATTCGTTTTTGTCCGCCCCCTCCGGATCGCTCCCAGCCAATGCACGCTCTACCCTGCTCTGCACTTCCTCCTCCTGTGTAAACACAGGAAGGGGGAAGTGATGTGGTCTCTGCTCTCGGCGGTTTTTTCAACCACCACTGAGGAGAGATCACATCACACAGTAAGTCTGCACAACACTACACTGACACACAGTACACATAGGCACATTAACCTCTTGCGATCACCCTCCCCCTGTCAAAGTGTCATTGAATGCAGTAATCATACATGTATGATTACTGTATTTAGTGTCAGTGTGACAGTCAGTTAGTGTTAGGTTCAGGGTAGCCCCCATACCCCCCCTAATAAAGTTTTAACCCCTTGATCAACCACCTAGTTAACCCTTTCACTCCCTATTGCCAGCATCACTAAGCGATAATTTTTCTGATCGCTGTATTAGTGTCGCTGTTCCCGCTAGGTAGCTAATTTTTTTTTTATTGCGATTTTTTTTTACTAAAGACATGTGGCTAAATAAATTGTGGGCTAAATGTTTGACTAAAATTTAGTTTATTTGATTTTTCTTATAACAAAAAGTAAAAAATTTTGTTTTTTTTTTCAAAAATGTCGCTCTTTTTTTGTATATAGCGCAAAAAATAAAAATCGCAGAGGCGATCAAATACCACCAAAAGAAAGCTCTATTTGTGGGAAGAAAAGGACGCAAATTTTGTTTGAGAGCCACGTGGCACGCGCAATTGTCAGTTAAAGCGGCGCAGTGCCGAATCGCAAAAAGGGGCCTGGTCATTTACCTGCATTTTGGTTCGGGTCTTAAGTGGTTAAAAAACACAGACACATAAAAGAAATTCCTTATGAAAAAAAAAAAAAAAACATGTCCTCTGATGTAAGTCCATAGTTAACCATATCATCCAGCAATGTAGAACAATGGTCAGTCATGATGAATGACACCCTGATGTCCGATGGACCCATGCCATGACGATCTTATGTTCTTTCCCTTTGCAAATGACACCTCCCTGGCTGGATGCTGAATATCCATAAAACAGCCAGGAATGCTGGGTGATGTCTTGACGATATATAGTCATGACATGCTTTGGCCAATGACATTACCATGTATACCCAATGGCTTATTAACTATGTGAAACAAGTTGGAAGGAAGCTGTCATTGAGTGATGATAGTGATACTGCCACTAAATGAAATACTTTCAGTTGCATCAGCTAGGGGTCCGGGTAGTATGGTGAACTGGGCAGATCTGGCCATTTAGTTCACTCATTCGTCAAACTACAAACAAGCTGGGTTCAAGTCAAACTCACAGTTGACTCAAACCTGAAGTACAAGCCTAATTGTAAAGTTAATGCTGACACTAACATGTTTGTTGGTCTAGACTAAACTGTAACTGGATAATGCTTAGCTTCTGCTGCACATCATTACTCTGGGTCTGCTTCCTGATAGTGACAATGGAGGAGCTTGCATGCACAATGTATGTCATCATGGCCCCTTGTAGTCTACATCAGAGCATCTGTAGGCAGGGCTGCTGACAGGGGGTACCACTGGGCCTCCTGTAGGGGGCCTGAACACAAGGGGGCCCAGACAGCAGGGGGATTTGTGCAGCAGGATGAGAGGACAATTAAAGAATGATGCACTATGTTAATGTCAATGTCCCCCTCTCCCTGCCGCTGGCTTTCAGCTGCTAGAGGGAGAGACACAGACATACTACATCGTTCTGTAAGTGTCCTCCCACACTGAAAAAAAAAATCCCCTCTGAGTAATCAATTTCCATTGCAATGATTTGAACAAACTTTTGCCGGTCATACAAGGTTCGAATCCCAGCCAATTTAGCAGATTTGGGTTTAGATTGGAACCATTAATGAGCAGGCTGAATGTACCAAGCTGATCGATGGATCAACTTGGGTACAACCAGCCTGCTGGATTCGCTTGCCATTATCGTAAGCAGCTGCTATAGCCACTGGTGACAATCACTGTCCCAGACAGTGTTGATGCAGGAATCCCTCCTGCTGGGCCATTGTCTTCTACTGGCGGGGGAAGGGTTGGGGAGGCCATGGAACCGGAAGAAGACATCTGCCCGGCAGGGGGGAATCCCGTATCAACACTGTTCGTGTTGATGGGGGAATCAAACACATTTCTTTCCTGCAACCTGCAGTTACAGGAAATAAATTTGCTCTGTGCATGGCTTTGCCTTTGCTGCAAATTTCTTCCTGTTTGTGCTCTGAAGGTATACCTCTTTGTTTGATCATATTGATGTGCAGAGTGAATCTGAATGCTAGTGACTTTTTCATTATGAATCAGCTGATGGACTTTGCAGAGTTCTAAAAATGAGAGTGACAGGGTCAACATCCCTTTAGAAGAGATTAACCCTTTAGGAGCAGCTCACTAAAAATTAAAATTTTGGTTGCAGAGGGGGCCTAATATCTGACTTAAGCCTCGTACACACGATCGGACTTCTATCAGACATTTCCGTGGATTTTGGTCCGAAGGGCGTTGGCTGTGAACTTGCATGCATACAGACGGCAGAACATTTTCAGCCAACAAAACCTAAATATGTATTTTTTCTGCTCTTTAGCGCCATCCTTTGGGAAACTTCTGCTAATGTTGTCTTAATGTTTAACATGCGTGTTTGTACTTTGGATTTTAGTTGGACGGGTTTGTGTTAACACGATCGGATAATACGACGTTACAGATTTATTGCCAGACAGTTGGTGAGCATGAACAGCCAACATTTGTTGTCGTTAATTCAGCCAACAATTGTCTGATATAACATACACACAGTCGGATTATCCGACACAACACGTCCATCAGACAATTATTGACGTAAAATTGGATCGTGTGTACGGGCCTTTAGTGTAGACTTCTGGGAAAATCAGTGAGCCAATCAGAAGCAGGAAAATTCATTTCAGGGGGCGCTCCATACACCAACTGTCTACAGAACGCTTCCAGGCTGCTGTATTGCATTGAATTTTACAGAAAATTACAGCTCTGCAGATTATAAAAGGAAAGAACGTTTTTTATTATATTAAAGGGGAGTTCCACCCACAATTCACTTTTTAAATATAAATACCCCTGTAATACACAAGCTTAATGTATTCTAGTAAAGTTAGTCTGTAAACTAAGGTCCGTTTTGTTAGGTTGTTACAGCATTTAGATTATTATAATCTAGATATAGACCATGGCCATCTTAATGGCCCATACACACGATCCGAATATCGGCCGACGGATCGTACGACTTTTTTCGCTTAATAATCGCGAGTAAATATAATAGGTTTTTAAACTCACGAAAATTATCGTACGATAGAAAAAAACGATCGGAAGTGATGTCACGTGTTGTAATGTACTTGTATTGTATTGTCGGACGACGGCTATACTGACTAAACGAAAATCGGACGATCGGACATCGGACGAGAAAAATTTTCGCGCTTGTCCGATCGAATTTAATCGGATGAACGGTCGTGATCGGCTGTCGAAAGTAGTGTACACACGATCCGAAAATCGTACGATCCATCATCGGACGATCGTTTTCGTCCGATATTCGGATCGTGTGTATGGGCCATTAGTGTGGGCATCTTGAAGCCAGACTTTATGACTTCCTGGATTTCAGCTTTGCATATCTCGCACATGCTCAGTGAGTGCTGCACAAGCAATGTAATAGGTTTCAGTCAGGTTTGCAAGGACTACTGGGAAACGTGATGCCTATCCCAGAAACCCTTGCAAATAGCCAAGTGACTTAATAGCCTAGGCTAATAAGGAGGAGGAAGTAATGAAGGACTACAAAATAAAGGTATTTACAAGCAACAAAATAAATAAAAATTGTCCATTCTGAACACTATGAGATTAGGGCATGCAGCACAGACAAACATAAAAAAATGGGTGGAACTCCACTTTAAATTACAAAACAGCTTGTGTGGCAAATTGTGTATGCTGTATTATTTTTTATTTTAGATTAATATATTGTATATGCTATATTATTTACATTATGTTTTTCCCATGAAAGTGTTAAAGGGGTTGTAAGGCCAGATTCACACCTATGCGAATTGGTTGCGGCTTAAACCGCATCTAATACGCAGAACATTTCTAAATTGGGCCAGATTCAGGTAGAGTTAGGCTGGAGTATCAGTGATACTCCAGCCTAACTCTCACTTTGAGCCGGCGTTTCTGTTTTCAGTAAGCAGAAAACAAGAAACGCCGGGTTGGAGTTCCTATACGAGCGGCGTAATTGTATTTCGCCATCGTATCGGAACTGCAATTTTAAAAATGGCGCTCGGGGCGTTCCCACTGATAAACGCCGAGAATATGCTAATCAGCGA
Source organism: Rana kukunoris (assembly GCA_029574335.1). Taxonomy (NCBI): domain Eukaryota; kingdom Metazoa; phylum Chordata; class Amphibia; order Anura; family Ranidae; genus Rana; species Rana kukunoris. The sequence goes on from CM056053.1 coordinate 76,603,725, forward strand.
GAATCGTCAATTCACAATCGTATTCGGGCCCGACCCAGTGACTTTCCGATGTTTCCGTAAGAGATACGCGGCGTAAAGAAAAACCAGCCCCCTAGTGGAGTATCCTATGTTAAGTATGGCCGTCGTCATCGCGTCAAATTTAAAAATGTTCGCGTCGTTTGCGTAAAACGTCCGTGAATGGGGATTGACGTCATTGACACTGACAGAATTTAGAGCATGCGCACTGACAGTCGACGCATGGGCAGTACGTTCGCCGCGGGATCGCGCCTAGTTATAATAATACACGCCCCCTACCCGCCCAATTTGAATTCCGCCGGCTCATTTTCGCTACACCGCCGCAACTTTAGGAGCAAGTGCTTTGTGAATAACAGTACTTGCTCCTAAAGTTTCGGCGGAGTAACGTTAATGAGAAACGTTACTCTAAAATAAAGATTCGCCCATCTACCTGAATCTGGCCCATTGTTTTCAATGAGGCTGGTTCACATATGTGCGATGCATTCACACTGCGCATTGCAGAAAAAAACGTGTGCAGATTTTATGCCTTGCGGCGCGGCTCAGGTGCGAATTCAGGCCCATTATCTTCTATGCAGCTGATTCGCAGATTCGTGTTCATTTCTCTTCAGGAATTTCTCTCATTCAGCTCAATACACTTCCCCCCCACTCTCCTCTCCCCTGTAACTTCTCCCAAGTCTCCAAATTCTCAGCTAAAACGCAATGGATCTGCTGAACACTTCTGTTATCTTCCTGCAGAGATAAGAGAGCTGAAATTCGCACCGCACAAGTGTGATTCCGGCCTAAAGGTTCGTCTTTTATTTTCTAAATTGGTTCCTTTAAGCTATTGCATTGTTGGTTCACTTACCTATTCCTTCAATTTTCCTTCTAAATTTTTTCTTTGTTTGAATTTCTCACCTGTTTCTCCTCAGTAAGCTTTCCACCATCATCTGAGCGGCGGAAAGTAATTTAGAACAACTTACTGAACAGCTTACTGAGGAGGAACAGGAAGTGAGAAATTCAGACAAAGAAAACAAAGAAAAAAACATTTAGAAGGGAAATCAAAGGAAAAGGCAAGTGAACCAAAAATGCACTAGCTTAAAGGAACCTAGTTAGAAAATAAAAAACAAACCTTTACAACCCCTTTAAGTGTTAAGGCTTTTTGAGATTTTAGTTATTGAGTTGGATTTGATTGGTTGGGTTGTGTACTGCTAAATGTCCTAACATTTTTTTGGTTGGTGACTAGTCTTTGCATCCTTGTGAATAAGCTCCTTTTATCTTAAAAAAATAAAGAATTTCTATAATTTAATAGGACTCCACTGTGTTCATTCCGGTCATTAAATACAGCAAGCAGCATGAATCTAACAATACAGAGCTAAACTGTACAAACAACCCCAGTGACATGTATACATAGGATCATCTCCCAATTACAGAGTTTGTGGAAATAAACAGTTTACTCAATAGAAAATCTATTACTGGCAGCCAGTCTGTTCCTCGCCAGTGATGTCCAGTTTATCCCCATCCCCTGAAGACTGCTATCATCTTACAGAACAGCAGTAATTAAAGGGACTTCTCTGAGCACTGAGTCTGACCTAAGACACTTCTCAAAAATGAAATGTGATTATTGACAGCACTCCCTTTATCCGCGTTCATATGGGTCACTTACCAAGAGCCGGTGTTTAGGAGTGTGTTTGTGTTAAACCATGTGGATTAATTTGAGGTTAAACTAACACTGATTGTTAGGCATTTGTCCTGCTATTAATCTGCTTACTTTTGGAGATAGAGACGCTGACATCACAGCTTCTTACATAGGATGTGGACATTTTAAACATTTATTCCTCTATAGTTGTAAGTTTGTACTAAAGGACCATGAAACATATTGTAAATGACACATTGTTTTATGATTTAAAGCAAAGCTCCCAACTGTCCCTGATTTTGAAGGAGTGTCCCTGATTTGGAGCAATGTCCCTCTGTCCCTCATTGCTCCTCATTTGTCCATCATTTTGGTCTGATCTCTATAGATGTATATAAAATGCAATTTTTTTCTATCAAAAAGTGTTTCCCAGTGATAAACCTTTCATCTAATTTCTAAATTGCTTGAATTTGTAAATTCCAAAAGCCAATATAAAGGAAAATTAATGGTAAAAAAGCACTTGTGGGTTTAACCAATCTTGTTTTTTTTTTTTTTACAATTCTCCTTTAAGGGGGCGTGGCAAGGTGTGTGTCCTATGCCCACATACTTTTGCTGGTAGGTGTCCCTCATTCCCATCTCAAAAATTTGGGAGGTATGATTTAAAGTTTTGAATAATGTTTATGCATAATCCGTTTCTGACAGTGCAGTGGATGCTAACTAAATTTTTGGAATCTAGGTCCTAAATTCATCATTTATTGGTTTGTATAAAGCTGTTGTGAGTAAATATTACCAAAATGTTACCAGTAAATTAACGATCAATGCTATTTTTAAATGTAAAGTGAGTAGGAGCAGAGAGAAGATCGATGTCTTGGGTCAGAGGGGCTTAAGGTAGCCATATAGGAGGGTGCTGCGTGCATATACACAATTCTTCACCTACAGTTGATCCAGAGGAAGGTGAAAAACCTAAGCAAAGCATGATCCAATTTGCTGCAGCAGGGGAAATATGTCCTTCCTGATCCCCGGAGAGGCAATCAGATATTCCCTGGATCAACTTTACCTATAAATGCATGAGGTGGCATTCTGTAGAACAGTGTTTCTCAGTTAAGTCACCCTTTAACCACTTCAGCCCCGGACGATTTGGCTGCTCCTCAATGACCAGGCCATTTTTTTGCGTTATGGCACTGCGTCACTTTAACTGACAATTGCGTGGTCGTGCGACGCTTTTGCCAAACAAAAGTGACGTCCTTTTTTTCCAACAAATAGAGCTTTCTTTTGTTGGTATTTGATCGCCTCTGTGTTTTTTTTTTTTTTGCGCTATAGAAGAGCCACAATTTTGAAAAAAACACAATGGGCCAGATTCAGGATAAGCCATCCAGATAAGCCATCTTATTTCTGCGTCTGAGTCCTCCTATCTATGCGACTGATTCATAGAATCAGTAACGCATAGATTTCCATTGGATCCGACTGGCATAAGTCTCTTACGCCGTTGAATCTTATTTTCATATTTTAGGCTGAACACTAGGTGGCGTTCCCGAACGTACGCCCGGCCGGCACTATTTTTTTACGTTGTTTGCGTTAGCGTAGGTCCGTCGTAATGTTAACCATGCTGTATGAGGCACAGGCAATGTTAAGTATGGACGGCGTGCCGGCTTTTTTTTTCACGTCGTTTACGTAGTTTACGTAAAATGTTCGCGAATAGGGCTTTGCGTAAGTGTCGTTCACGTCGTTTACATTGCGTAATGACGTCATGATTTGGAGCATGGGCACTGGGATAAATTCATGGCCGGCGCATGCGCAGTACGTTTGGCACGGGATCGCACATTTTTTAAATAATACACGCCCCCTACCCGCCGAATTTGAATTCGGCCGGGTCATTTACGCTACGCCGCCTCAACTTTACAGGCAAGTACTTTGAGAATAAAGCACTTGCCTGAAAAAGTTGCGGTGGCGTAGTGTAAATACCCTACGCTAGGCAGGTTTAGATTTAAGCCGCTCCTACCTGAATTTAGCCCAATATCTTTTACTTTTTGTTATAATAAATATCCCATTAAAAAAAAAATATGTATTTCCTCAGTTCAGGCCGATGTATTTTTCTACATTTTTTTTTTTTTTTAGTAGTAATGCCAACGATCTGCAATATTTATCAGGACTGCGATATTGCGACGGACAGAACGGACACTTTTGACACATTTTTGGCACCATTGACAATTATACAGTGATTAGTGCTATAAAAATGCACTGATTACTGTATAAATGTCCCTGGCAGGGAAGGGGATAACACTAGGGGGCGATAAAGGGGTTAACTATGTTAAATAGGTGTGTTATAACTGTAGGGGGGATGGGACAGAATACGGGAAATAAGAGATTGGTCTTCATACATTGTATAAATACACGATCAGTCTCCTCTACACACAGATCCTGATTCGTGCTCTATCACAAGCGATAGCGGGTGCCCGGCAGTCATCGCGCCCACCGGGCACTCACATCGGCTCCGTGTACACGCTGCGTGCACACCCCTAGTGGCCAAAAGGCGAAGCGGCGTAAGGTAACGTCGTTTCGCTCAGCCGTGCCGTTCAGCAGGTCAGCAAGTGGTTAAAATGATGCACACTATTGAGGAATCCAACGCTAAAATGTAAAAAATGTAACTAATAGTTTTATATAGCACAGCAACATCCATACATGTAGAACACTCAATGTTAGAGGTGATTTACTCTTCCAAGTACACCTTTAGACTCTAGTACTGACTAGTATTCCAAGGTTTCTCTTTTCCCTCATTTTCTCTCCTTTACTCCAGTAACATGACCCCATTGCTTATGAAGGGGGGCAAACAAGGATGCAGTTCAGGCACCCTATGTCCCCCTTACCACCCGCCGGTCGCTCGGGCCTTCTGGTGGGACAGGAGAGCCCAGGTGAGCTGCGGAAGTCAGCGGGAGGGGGGACATCCCCTCCCACTGCTTGTGATAACAGCTGAACTTCTGCTTAGCCGTATCGGTGGTCATCACAAGAAAGCCGACCGTCGGCTCTAAAAAACGGTACCAGGGTGCATGCATCACCCCAGTACAACCCCTTCAGGCCGAAGGCCGCATATTTACATTACATTGGTCTGAAGGGGATAAATAACACTCCTCTAGTACACTGCCACCTGAAAATTCTACCTTATACTGCCTTTCTACGGAACTGTAAAAGTCTGTTGTGGCCTATGCGTGTAGTCTGGGATTGAAAACTGGATTATTGTATTTTTTACAATTTTTTACAGAAACAAAAAAATTCCTAGAAGATTTTGTCTCACCTGGTCCTTTTAAATAACTGCAACCCAGTTAACCCTTCCCACAGGCACATGAGTACATGCAGAGATTAGTGATCCAGCCACCAAATTGTGCGTGATCCATCAGTCATGTTCCTGTGAGCTTTGTACAAAAATACATGCTTGTTCCTTTAGAAAGAGGAGGGAGAGCTTTCTGTTGACAATGCTGCTGCCGGTCAACCTTGTAGGAAAGCAATTAAAATTGGTTGGGAAAAAAAAACTTGCTTGTCCTTCCACCTCCCGACCTAATAAGGCCCAGAGGGTGCCAGGGAAGGCTTATAAATGCTCCCTGACTATAAACAGCTGCATCAGATGAACATTCTCTGATGTCCATGGCTACCTATGGGTGTTTCCATACAGGTTTCAGCAAAGAAGACCTGTATGAAGAAAAAATTATAGGCTGCCCTTGCTGACCTTTTCTACAGGCTGTCATGCAGACAAAAGTTGTTCAATACATTTTTGAAAATACCGACCCAGAAGGAACACGCACATTAGGAATTCTGAGTTGCTGCAAGGTTGCTCCAGGTCATGGGCATGCACAGGGGGTGTGCCAGGAGTGCCTGGGCACACTCTAATCACTACCTGCAGTTCCGATTCCCCCTACTGTCTGGGCTTCCCCCATGTTGCCCCCCCACCGCAGTGCTGATGACTTCCCTCCTCTCCCCCCAGCTTCTGCGGGAAATGTTTCAGGATGAAGAGCGGGAGAAGGGGCTATTAAATATATCATATAGTGGCCCCTTCCTTTTCTAAATGAACACAGTGAACGCACTCACTCACTATGTTCATTCATAGCTGAAGCGTAGTACTGTGTTTACTATGCTTCAGTTAGAATGCATTAAGATAAAAAAACTATTGACTTTACAACCCATTAATGTGATTTGATAACCTGTCACGGGCCACAATGAACTATGGGGTTTTGCGGCCCCCCAAACTGCAAATGTAAACACGCCCTTACTGTCCTGAGTCCCCTATAAGGCTGCTTTCACGCTGATGTGCTGCAGTTTATTCACACCACAGGTGGAGTGCACTGCACCTTCAGATTATCTGCGGGTTAGCTACACTAAGCCATAGGCGGAGTACACACGACCGAGGTTCTCGCTGGAAACCAGCGAGAACCTCGCTGGAAGCTGCATTCCAGCGAGGACCTCGGCCGTGTGTACGCTCTCGGCGAGCATCCCGTCGGGAATCCCGTCGAGCAGAAATAGAGAGCACGCTCTCTATTTGCTCGACGGCCCGCCTGGATGAATGGCTGGTTGCCATTCCCGACGGGCGGGTCGCCGATTTCGACGGCCGGCAGAGAACCTCGACGGGCGGAACGATGTGTTCTGCCCGTCGAGGTTCTCTGCCGTGCGTACGCGGCCATAGACTTCTATTATATCTTGTGGGTGTGGTGCACTTTCTGAAAAAGCATTAAAACTCCTGCATTTAGGACTTTTGGTGTGCTTTCAGAAAATGCACCAAACCCACAGGATATAATAGAAGTCTATGGCACAATGCAGCTAACCTGCAGGAAAGCCGCAGGAGCACTACATTGCGCCTGAGGTTCAGTGTGAAAGCAGCCTAATAACCCTTTTTTAGAAGTGCTAGTATGCCTATTGCAAATGTACAGGTATGTGATATTTAATACACTGACCATTTCATCTTCCAGCTCCTGCTGGCATCGCTCTCCGGGTTGCTAGATTAAAGGCGAAGTGTACTTGGTATCACTCCCCCTGGGATAGGAGCCGGCGCATCAGAGGAAACATTGGCTTATGCGGCTCCAGCTCCCTTCGCGGCTGCCTACCATCTCTGCTGCCGGTGCCGACTCCATGCACTCTGATGCTCTGGGACCATAGGCGTGCGCAGCCTATCGCATTAGGGTGTGCACAACAAAGCTCAAACACGTGTGTGTGTATATATTTATATATATATATATATATATATATATATATATATATATATATATATATATACACATACATACATACATACACATACATACATACATACATACATACAGGGGTGGACTGACAACCCATGGGGCCCCTGGACAATAAAAGATTATGGGGCCCCTGGGCTTACAGATGGCCACCACTCCAGGAGGCAGTGCAGAGGCGGGGCAGCTAAAATCTCAGGTTTTTCACATCAAAAGCATATCGGTTTAAGACATAGCAGGGACAGATGTAAAACACAGATTTTTACATACTGTCTCTGGTTTTATTGAGCCTGGCAACCCTGATGGGGCCCCCTAGTGGCATGGGGCCCTCGGGCAGTGCCCGAAAGTCCCAATGGTCAGTCCACCCCTGCATACACATACACATACATACACACGCACTCTTATAAATAAATGTGAACAAACATTTTAAAATGTATAATTTTTTTTAACACTTATAAATGTTAAAAAAAAAAAAAACAACACTTTATATTTTTAACTCATTAAAACATTTAATTGTTCACACCAGTGGTTGAGGGGCAGAAAAAAATCTGTGGTTGAACCATTAATTTACCACCCCTCAACCACTACCACCTTTTAGCTGTAGAGGCAGCGGCTGGGCATGTTCACATGCTGCAGCTGCAATTATATTCCTTTTTGCTTTCAGCAGGTGTCGCACCCACTGACTGTGACTCATTCAAATGAATGACGGCACTCTGCAAGTGCCCCACAACTGTGTGCAGTGTGGAGTTCATAGGGTTAAAGCAAGTGGTGAGGAGACGATACGTCTCCTCGCCACCTCTAAAATGCTCTATGAAGAGTGATCTGTTTTGTGGATCACTCTTCAGAAATCAAAGCATTTGTGAATGTGCCCCTACATATGCCACAGTGACCTCCTCACATCTGAGTGCTCCTTTACTTCAAAGCAATGACGGATGGTGCTCAAAATATTTGGGGGGGTGCAAACAAACTGGGGGAAAAAAAAACATCAATTGCAGTCACTGTGCCCATCAAACGCAGCCACTGTGCCCAAACACAGCCTCTGTGCCCATCAAATGCAGCCACTGTGCCCATCAAACACAGCCACTGTGCCCATCAAATGCAGCCACTGTGCCCATCAAACACAGCCACTGTGCCAATCACATCAACTGTGCCCAAACGCAGCCACTGTGCCCATCAAATACAGCCACTGTGCCCATGAAACACAGCTACTGTGCCCATCAAACGCTGCCACTGTGCCCATCAAATGCTGCCACTGTGCATCCTCCGCCCGCCTGGCACTTACCTTGTCTGCAGCAGGCAACGGCGGCGGTGTTCTTATCCATATTGCTTGATGTCTTCTCCTGTCCTCTGCTATGATTGGATGCCTGATAGGCGTCACAGCGCCTGTTGTTTCAGCCAATCAGGTGACAGGTAACAGACCTGAGCACCTGATTGGCTGAGAGGCGGTTCAGTGTTAGGAAAGCGAATATTCATTTGCTTTCCTAACACAACGCTGAGTGAACAGCGATCGCCCAGCATGGCACCCACTATTCACCTTTTTGGACGCTTCCAAACAATACCCACCGCTGTAATTCAGGCTCTCGGTGCCCGACAAGGGGCCAGACACCTGAATAAGGGGTGTCAGTGGTGACCATAGATGGATTAATGCAATGCATTAATCTATGATGATAGAGCTGTGGCAGGAGAGGACGGCTGTGGCCCTTATGGACGCACTGCCACTGCTTCAGAGTTCACAGCATTACCCCTTACACCAGAGTAAATAGTGTTACATCTTATATCACAGTTTTTCCCATAAATCAGGGTTCCCAGAGAGCCTCCCTTACACCAGAATCCCCAGAGTTTCCCTTCAAAACAGTGTGCCAGACAATAAGTATTTCTAGAAGGGGTCAGGTCAGCCACAGCAGCCCCCTCACAGCACAGAGTATTTTACTTTGTATGACCAGACCCCTTCCCCCTTCCCCAGTATGTGTAAGCATTGCCCTCCCCTCCATAGGACTACAAATCCCAGCATAGCAGGCTGGACTTTAATTTCAGCAGCTCTCCGTGTCCCACACACAGTGTGACTGAGAATGACTGCACTACACACCCCTCTCTCACTGCCTGCTGCAGTGCTGTGTACACACACACTTTTGCTAGAGTCTGTGCCCCCCAACTCCCCCCTTACCAGTGACATTTCCTCAATCCCAAGTCCCAGACATCCTCCTCACCTCAGGTTCTTGCATTGTCGGCACTGCAGGGTGGAAGCTGGGAGGCGGGGCACTCGGAGGCGGAGCAGGGAGGAAAAAAAAAAGTTACCGACCCCGTTGTTATTCCCGGAAGGTATAACTACCGTGCTCGTATGGATAGAATCAAAGGTTTGGGGGAATAGCAAGGGGGAGACCCCGGGGGGAGACAATAAAGTTTGTGTGAAGACAAGATATCCTATAGTGGAAAATTCTAGCTGACTGGTAGAATAACTATTAATTAATAAATGAAATTTGCAAAATAGTCCAAAAAAAAATGGGGTTCTCATTTGTCTTGTATGGATAATGTCCAAGAAAAAAGCTGCTAATCATGAGGAGATACGATCCTGGGAGGATAAGTGGGTCATATGGTGAGTCCTTATTTGGAGCCAAATTCCCTGTTATTGGGTGAATATCTTAGTGTCGCAGTATTCTGTGGGTAATCAAAAATATAAGGACAAGAATGATGGTGTTCCAATATGAACTAGTATATCATCTTTGTATAGTCCTTGCATTAATTGGTTGAAAGCCCAAGATTTACAGGGAGGCGGCAAGTAAACAGAAAGACTCTGCCTGGAATTCCATATAAAGTGAGAAAGGATCTTACCCAGCTTCAATGGTGCGGTAGTAGAGGCTGGCTGCCGTGTGAAGATATATGGGTTGAAAAGATACCAATGCTGCTGATGTCAAGCAAAGCGTCCAATCAGTCAGTAACAGCCCCCACCCGTGCTGTCTCAGGCTTAATGACAACCCGCCGGGATCAGCGCACTATGCCCATGAATGGATCTGTTGCAGCGCTCCCTCTGGACGTAGATCTGGGGGTGTCTTTTAAAGTGAGTCTCTCCCACTCTCCTGGCCCTCGATCGGCTCTCAAACAGCTCCTCTGTGCAGTTACGATCTCCCTCCGTGATACAGGGTCCAATTGGCAATTGCGAAACGTGTTGACGTCATACGCGGACGGACGCCGCGATCACGGACCCTGTATCACGGATATACTAGTTCATATTGGAACACCATCATTCTTGTCCTTATATTTTTGATTACACACAGAATACTGCGACACTAAGATATTCACCCAATAACAGGGAATTTGGCTCCAAATAAGGACTCACCATATGACCCACTTATCCTCCCAGGATCGTATCTCCTCATGATTAGCAGCTTTTTTCTTGGACATTATCCATACAAGACAAATGAGAACCCCATTTTTTTTGGACTATTTTGCAAATTTCATTTATTAATTAATAGTTATTCTACCAGTCAGCTAGAATTTTCCACTATAGGATATCTTGTCTTCACACAAACTTTATTGTCTCCCCCTGGGGTCTCCCCCTTGCTATTCCCCCAAACCTTTGATTCTATCCATACGAGCACGGTAGTTATACCTTCCGGGAATAACAACGGGGTCGCCTTTCATCAGCGTCCGGACTGCTGTTTTCTATTTGTTGTTCTGTGTGTTGAATTTTGTGCACCCAACTGTATTTTTATTCATGGGTGCAACATTGGCCGGGCACTACAGCTATATACATAGCTTTATTAGGTTTATAAAAAATCTTTGAACTTTTTATATTGTTGATATTGTCTAACATACATTATCTAACTTATTTATCAATAAACAAATTAATTATATTCAGTTACTGTCCGTCACTGCCTTGGTAGCCGCTCAGCCTACAGGGCACCCTTCTTTGGTGCTTCCCTTTGGGCTAAAAACCTTCCTTTCTTTACAGTAAAAGAGCCTTTAAGCCAACCTGACGTTCTGTAAGACAGATAGAGTAGTGGATTCCTTTTCAACTAAGTCACCAGGCCTATCCCAAGACATCAGCTTTCTTTGCTTGGTCTCCTCCAGGGCAGGTCCTCCCCCAGTTTCCTTCAATAAGCAGCTTCCTCCACTTGGATTGAAAGCTTGGGATCCCCTTTAGAATCATAGGCCCCAGCCAGCATAGCTGGGCCTACTTAATAGAGATGCAGCCTCGGACCAACGTGGTCCTGTGGCTGGAATCACACACACATACCTTGCGCCAGGAGGGCCACAGGGCAAAGGACCCCAAAAACGGCGTCTGCCCCTTAAGTATCCCTTCCCAGCATGCGCAGCGAGGCACCACTCCCACTGGGCTGCTGCCGAGAAGAGTTACCTAACACACCATGGTTCGCTTGTGTTCCAACATGGGCCTGAGGTGGTAACGCCACCTACAGGCAACAGGGGAAAGTCCTACCAAACACAACCATAGCCAGAACAGAGGCTAATTTCAATTGAATTCAATAAAGTCTGAGCCAACTATTGGCTCAGACACCCTCTAAATTTAGAATAGTGCCCCAGTCATTGGAAGCAGCGCGCTACACTATACCATAGTAACATCTGACAAAAAGCTCTAAAAACACTAGACATGTGCAATTTGTTTAGTTTCGATTTTTTTTTAACATATTTTGACAAATTCGTTAATTTCGAAATTTCTGAATTTTCGAATTTCGAAATTTTCGAATTTACGAAAATTCCGAATTAACAACATTTAGAATGTCCCATACTTTGATTTTACGAAATTTATGAAATTCGGAATTTGGGAATTGAAAATTCGAACCTTTGAATTTTCCAAAATTAGAAATTAGAATTTTCCAAAATTAGAAAATTTGAATGTTCCAAAATTAGAAAATTTGGAAAATTGAATGTTCGAAAATCGGAAATTCAGATTTCGAAAATTCAGAGTTTGAAAATTCGAAAATTCGAAAATTTAAAAATTAGAATATTTCAATTAACATTTTTTCGTGTTTCTGAATTTGCGAATTCTGAATTTTTTAATTTCAGAATTTCAGAATTTCCCACATTTCTGAAAAAAGCAAAAAAAAAAAAAAAAAACGAACAAAATTAAAAGTAAAACAAACAGATTTTTCGGCAGTGCACATGTCTAAAAAACACTGAAGTAGCAGACTTTGTGAAAATGTATAATTTGTGTCATTCTCAAAACATTTGGCCAAGTCCATCTAGTTCAACCATAAACCTAAATAAATAAATAAAAAAATAAAAAAAATATATATACAGTTGTATATACATGTGTGTGTCATTTTGCTATCCAGGCATGTCTGAATCTGATCTGAGCTGGGAATTTATCCATTCATCAGTGATAGTGATGATCGATTTTCATTTGTATGCATTTAAACCCACCTGCTCTCATTGGAGAAAACGGTTTCTCTTCTGCACCCTCCCTCTTCAATATGCTATCCTTTAGCCATGTATTAGCCTAATATGACATTCTGTCACAGCCTGTCACACTGCTCATCTCTGAGCACAGGTGTACAGCAGCTGCTGGACAATGTTACAGGGCTTGCTATACAGCTTGTCCCATATTATTGCTGTACTACAGAAAATAACTACAGAGCTGAGGGTGAAAACTTCATCTGCAGATGTAATTACGATGCTATCCTATACTACTATACCGTATTGTGTTTTCATTTTTAAAGGTTTTGTTGGTGCAGAGACATAGCAGTGTTTGGATTGCACACATTTGCAAATACATGTGTAAGCTGCAGAGCCACTTCATGACACCCCAGTATTATCCGCACGCCTAACTCAAAATTTTGAGAGCCTCCATAGTAGAAACACATGTATTATGATAGGCAGAGGGCAGATAGGCAGAGGGCAGTTAAGCTTGGAGGGAGCCCACCCTTCCTTAAAGGCACAGGGGGTCACTGGATGTAATTTAAGCCCCAAGGAAGTAGGAGTGAGAATGTGGTCTAGTAATATCCATTTGTTAATTTAGGCAGAAATGAAAATTAAAGCTGCTCTGTGCTCCTGTGTTTAACTGATGGGGCCTGCGCTACCACTAGGCAAGCTAGGTAGCTACCACCTAGTGTGTAGCCTTGGCCTCTGTCCCGGTAAGGCCCCAGGCGTGTACTGACCTGTGTGAGTTTGGCTCTCCTCTCCCGGTCACTGTGAGCCCCGTTCAGAGACGGCTGTCCTGGAAAAAACATCTGCTGCAGGTACCGTCAATCCCCCGAGCTCCCTGCCTGTCACATCTCCTCACCTGACAGCACAGACCCTGGGACTCCTTTGTCAAGCTTGTCCCTCTGGGGCGGCCTGTGTGTGAGTACAGCGGTGGGGGCGGCGCGATTCTCGGTGGAGATCATGGGTCAGTGTAGGTGTCAGGTAGCTCAGTGTAGGGGTCAGGTAGGTCACATGGGTTAAATGGGCAGAGCAAAGGAAATGTAGTCAGGGACAGAGCCAATGGGGGTGGAAAAATTAGGTTTAACCTAGGGTGTCAAAAATCCTGGCACCAGCCCTGCCTGGGTCCAGTACAATAGGACCTGTTGTACTGCCTTATCAGCAGCCATGGTCCACTCTATGGAAGCCCATCCAATCTGCTAATAAAGAAGTCTCTGGAGGGTACTGAAAAGGGCAGTACAGCACTGACACTGAAACAAAACAAGGTCAAATCCAGTACATGGGCAGGGATTTAATTGTACTTTTACGTGTTATATAACACTTGGAAAAATATAGGTGGACTGAAAAACAGGTTGAGCTTACTGGACTATGGTCTTTTTCAGCCATTTTAAAGAGGACATAAACTCAGTCACTAAATCTAAATCTTAGGCCTTGTACACACGATTAGTCCAAACTGATAAAAACGGACTGAAGTTCAGTTTCATTGGTTCACAGACTGATGGTCTGATGGTCTGATGTGCGTACACACTATCAGTTCAAAAACCGATCGTGTCAGAATGCGGTGAGGTAAAACACAACGACGTGCAGAAAAAAATGAAGTTCAATGCTTCCAAGCATCCGTCGACTTGATTCTGAGCATGCGCGGGTTTTGAACCGATGCTTTTGCGTACTAACCATCTTGACCGATTTTTGACCGATCGGTAGGCGTCCATCACTCCAATTTTAAAGCAAGTTTTAAAACTTTGGACTGAAGGACAAAAGACTGATGGGCCATACACACGGTTGGTTTGGACTGATGAAACTGAACTTCAGTCCGTTTTCATCAGTTTGGACTGATCGTGTGTACAGGGCCTAATGCAAAGATCATGATTATTTACATATGTAAATAATCCTCCTCAGAATGTGTTTAGAGGCCAGTCCTCAACTCCCTGTGTGGCCAGTCCTCACCTCCCTGTGGGGTCAACATATATGCCTGTGATTTTAAGTCAAACATCCACAGCGTGTGTAAAAATTTTGCCCAATAACTGCATCAAAAGGCACCTCTCGATGGAGTAAAGCTTGGATAAATAAATCTCAGCTCACCAAGAGTCAGAAGTGATCTATAATAGTGTAGTATTTAATGTGAATTAGTTATAGCATAAAAGCATGCATAAAAAATAAATCTCTCTTACATAGAAAGCCATTGCCAACCCTGGATCACACAACCGCATGACTTTAGCACCAGTAGCTTCTTCTTGACGCATTTAATATAATATGCCATTATCAAGGGGTTACCCTAACCCCAGCCTGTTTACTGATGCTGACCCTGGCTTGCTTTCTGGACTTGCTCTGCCTGGTGTTTTGTTCCCTCGTCACCCGGCTGTCACTGCTCACTGCCTGCATACTGGCTCTGCCACCATCTCCTGCTCTGGTACTAAGCTACTTCAGCATCCTGTTCTGAGGACTGGGACTCCCAGCTTCACCCAGCCAAGGAACGGAATTCACCAGCTAGCTACTCCAGCACTCGTGCCACTCCATGCCCTCACACGCTCTGTCTCCACCTTCAGGAGTGTTGAGCAGGAGGTGCATAAGAGGCCTCCACAACATTCCGGTCTTTACCAGGTACGTAATAGATTCCCTCACTTTCTGTTTTAGCTATGGGATGAAAAAATCAACCCAATCAAAGACAGAAATCAAAAATTAAAAAAAAATGTTTACCTTTGGTTCTAGTTTAACATCTCTCTCATTCAGTGGCATCTCCAGCTTTCATATTTAGGGGGGGCACATGGGGGGACAGGGACAAAAGTAGGGGGGCCAACTATAAAATGCAATATATATATATATATATATATATATATATATATATATATATACTGTATATATATATCTCCTGGGGCCCTTTACTACGATCCCACAATGGCCCTTTTACATGTTCTGCAGTGATCTCTCTTCCTACTATACTGGGGCCCCCCAGGGTGGCAGAAAACAAAAGATATATGTCACCAGCACACCAAGAAAATATAAGGGTCCAAAGCAGTGGGGAAACTTTCAGGGTTGCAAAGGTTCTCTTGCCACCGAGCCCTGGTGTTCTGCCACTGTGGGGTTCCCCAGCTGTCCTGTCCCTGCTATTGACAGTGCTGGTCTGGCATCTGTTTCCTTGGCAGCGGCGGCAGTCCATTAGGACCTAGTGCTGGTGACATTATTGGTGCATGCAGGGGAAGGCTGGTACTATTGGTTATAGAGAGCTGAGCCCCCAGCTGGTCACCTAGCAGCAGTAATGCTGTATAACCTTCTCTGTTGACATGCTGATCGAGATGTGTGATCCAGGTAATGCTCCCAGTCAGATCTAATAAATACAGTATTTATTAGCATCAAGAGTACAACCACATATATATATATATATATATATATATATATATATATATAATCAAACGTATGTTCTGCAGCCGTGTGGGCTCTTTGCCTGTAAAGGGTGGTCTCTATACCTGTAAAGTGTGGGCTCTATGCCTGTAAAGTGTGGGCTCTGATCAATAAAATCTTTGATATTTAACACTAGGATTTGACTGGGAGCATCACCTGGATTGCATCACGATCAGCATGTCAGAGAAGGCTCCACTGCTGCTAAGCAACCTGCAGGGAGCTCAACTGTCTACAACCAATAGAGATGGGCTTGGGTGTGTTTGGAAATCCCACATGCCCAATCCCGCCAGGAAGCCAGCACTCCACAGTGCTAATCACAGGCAGTGAGACATTTCCTGATCTGTGCAGAGCTGCGGACCGCGAAATGTCTCACTGCCTGTGATTAGCGGTGAGCTGTGTGGGCTTCCTGGCAGGCTCTGGCATGTGGATTTTTGAACATGCCAAGCCCATCTCTAACAAAAAATTGTGCTGGCCCTCCTGTACATCAGCCCCATAAAGTAACCAGCACTGGGTTCCAATGTGCTGCCGCCGCTGCCAAGAAGACAGAGACCGGCGTTGTGAATAGCCGGGACAGGACAGCAACTCTGGTTATTCCAGCACTGGTCCACACTGGGAGGATTCCCCCATCCACCTATAATGTGTAGATGGGGGAATTGGATCATTTTTTTTTTTCATTCAACCTAATAGTTGAATGAAAAAAAGTGATCAATGTATGGGCTGCCTAAGAGCTAAGACCAGCCATAGACAGTTTAAATCTCAGCTGGTTCAGCAGAAACTGGCTGAGATTTGAACCATTAATGAGCAGATTCTCTTATGATTATCACTAGTGGAAATCACTGTTTGTCGGGAGAATACAATTGCTGGGCAGGAGGGATATTCCCATCAGCACTGTCTGTGTTGATGGGGGAATCATGCAAGTTTCTTTCCTGCAATCTGTGGATGTAGGAAAAAAATGTGCACTGTATATTACCTGCCTAACTGAAAGTGAAAGTGTATGGCCGCGTACACACGATCGAATATATCTGCTGAAACTGGTCCGACGGACCGTTTCTGCAGACATATCCGATTGTGTGTACAGGCTAGCGGACATGTTTTCCCAGCGGACAAATTTCAAAGCATGCTTTGAAATTTGTCCGCCGGAGACATATGTCTGCTGGTAAGTACACGCTGAGTTTTACTAACTCGTTCGCGAATAGGGAGTTGCGTAAATGACGCTCACGTTTTGACGTCGGTTTCAACTACGCTTTCCGACGTGAGCTGGAGCATTTCGTTTGACGCGGGTGCGCGCTTCATTTAAATACAAGCCGCCTCATTTGAATTACGCGGGCTTATGCTGGGCCATTTTCGCTACGCCAACGCAAACGACGGAGCAAATGCTTAGGGAATACGGCACTTGCTCTAGTACGATGCGGCGGCGTAGTGTAAATGGCTTACGCTACGCCGGCGAATTTCTTAGAGAATCTGGCCCTGAATGTGTATCAATTGTGTATCAAAAATGATAAAAATATATATGTAAAATTATAAAAATAATAATAAGTGCTCCTATCTTATAGACGATATCCAGATAAAAAAGGAATCCCTACAGCAAATTTTACAAACATACATAAAATACGCCAGGACAATTACAAGGGCTATGTGTCTGCTGTTTAAAGCTCCGAAATAAACTGCCAGTTATATTACCACCCTCTTGCATATTTATGACAAGTTAAAGGGTTCTAAAGGTAGAATGATTTTTACCTTAGTGCATTCTTTGTTTAAGGTAAACACTGGTAAAGGAAAATGTGTGCTGCTTAGGCTACAAGAGAAAGCAATCCTGGGTCCACTATTGTGGCCAGGCCAGGGAATGAGCTTGTCTTGGCTCCAAACAAGTGTTGAGCAAAAGATGGATCCCACTGCACATCAATGCCAACCCTCTAGTATTGGAATCAATGACAGTCTCAGCCTGGAATTCCCCTAGGTCACGCCCCCAACACTTTTCACTCTGCCCCTCATCATGGTGATGGAGACTTCAAGTGGGCGGGGGCGTTTAAATACATCATCGGCTGCCAATCAATGTAAAATAAAAGTCAGGTGTGCATGAGGGCCTGCGGTTTTTCACACAATACAAGTAGGTCTGCATTGATGTGTGGCTTCATGGGATCCACCTCCCTCCCCACCTTATACTTACCTGAGCTTGATCTAGATCCAGCAGCGCCTCTCCCAGTTCTCGCTCTCTCAACTGCAGATCGAGGCAGTAGAGGAAGCCATCGGTCCCCGTTGCTGTCAATCACAGCCAGTGGGGACAGAGTGGGTGATGGGCTCCGGGGTGAGACACATGAGTGCCTCTGTAGAAAGCGGCTTGCTATGGGGACACTCGGGGGGAGCAGCCAGAATTGCCAGCAGGGGATAGGAGGAGCGGCTGCATATAGAAGAATCAATCTCTCCATTTCCTCCTGCAGCATCTGAAAGTCTGCTTCTCCTCCTCTCCATCCCGCAGGTTTCAGAGACTGCAGGAGGAAATGGAAAAATTGATTCTTCTATATGCAGCTGCCCCTGCCACTCCTACTATCCAGGCACACAGGGGGAGCCACACTTATGTTCTCTCTGGTTAGGCTCCACAGTGTCCTCTAGCTCCTCCCCCCTTCATGGACATGGGTCACCTGTTTATTCCCCCTGGCCCCGATAGCTGAACTGAACTGGTGGTCTGGTGACTTGCCTTGGGACCCACTGGGACTTATGATCCCGGCCTACCAGGCAAGTGCCCAGTGTGCCCTATGGGCAGTCCAGGCCTGCGGAGAACTCATTTGTGCAGGTCACTGCTAAAGATCAGCTAAAAAAAAGATCACCAAACTGGGGACCAGAAGAGCTGTAGAGAGGATCCACCCCCACTGCATTTTAAATTTGAATTACATCAAGATATTATGAGACACTTTTTCATCCAGACACTGTTACAAATAAGACCTACATTAATCGATTACAACTCTTCAACTTTAGCCAATCTTTTTTTTTTTTATCGTTTTGATTAGAGCAGGGAAAGATCATGACCTTTGCTGACTTTTTAAGCTAATATGTGTTATTGATAGGATTTCACCTCAATTCCAATTTGAAGGATATTAGCGCAGCAAGTGATGGGTACATTCCCAAGGAAGATATAGTAAGCATTTATAACCTGAAAGAAGTTCTTGTCTCCATCACAATCTATACATAAATGTAAAAGATTTTGGATGGATTAGACTCTAATTAGAAATCAGAGCAGACATTTCTTGTACACACAGTAATACATTAAACTTCTAATCAAACAGGGCATAGCATATTACTAAAGCCCAACTCCATGTTCTCCCTTCCAGCTTGTAACTCTAATGCCGCGTACACACGACCGTTTTTCATGACGTGAAAAATGCCATTTTATAAATTTGTCATTAAAAACGATTGTGTGTAAGCTCCAGAGCATTTTTCTCAACGTGAAAAATGGGCATTAAAAATTTAGAACATGCTCTATTTTTTCTTGACCTTTTTCACGTCGTGAAAAACGGTCGTGTGTAGGCTTTAACGACGGGAATAAACGTACATGCTCAGAAGGAAGTTATGAGACGGGAGCACTCGTTCTGGTAAAACTAGCGTTTGTAATTGAGATAGCACATTCGTCACGCTGTAACAGACTGAAAAGCGTGAAAAGCGCCTCTCCCCAAACATTTACTAACACGAAATCAGCCCAAAGGATGGCGCCATCCGAATGGAACTTCCCCTTTATAGTGCCGTCGTACGTGTTGTATGTCACCGCTATTTACTCAAGCATTTTTTTTCACAATCGTGTGTATGCAAGGCAGACTTGACAAGAATTCACATAGAGAAAAATTATTCCTGTCATTCCAGGTTAAAACATTTTTTTACCTTAAAGTGATTGTAAAGTCTTGTTTTCTTTTCAATAAAAATAACAAACATGTTATACATTCCTGCTCTTTACCGTTCACAGAGCAGCCCGGATCCAACTCTTCCTGGGTCCCTCTTCTGTGCTCCTGGCTCTTCCCTCCTGTTGAGTGCCCCCACAACAAGCAAGCAGCTCTGTGTGTGTCAATTTAGACACAGAGCTCCGGCCTTGCCCCACCCCTCTGTCTCCTGATTGGCAGACTGACTTTGATTGAAAGAAGTGGGAGCCAATGATGCTGCTGCTGTGTCTCAGCCAATCAGGAGGGAGAGTCTTGGACAGCCAAGACACTCATGGACATCACAGGACAGCGATGGGGCTTAGGTAAGTATAAGTGGGGCTAAGGGGGGCTGCTGCACACAGAAGGCTTTTTATCCTAATGCATAGAAATGCATTAAGGTAAAAAATGTTTAGGCATCAAATGTTGCCACTCACCCCCCCCCCCTATACTTACCTAAACCCTCATTCGACCCAGAGTTGTGCACATCTGCAGCTTTTCTCTCCACTCACTTCCTGGTCTCACTGGCTTTGCTGGAGCACTGGAAACCATTGGCTCCCAGTGCTGTAAATCAAAGCCAGGGAGCAGGGGCAGGGCCAAATTCCGCTGTCTGTGCCAATAGACGCAGCACACACGAGTGCCCCCGTGAGTGAGTGAGTGAAAAACTTGTATTAGCACTAACATGCTAACTGAATCGCCTCAAGGTGCTTGGTATCCATTTCCTACTATTTTTTGCCTTCAGAATAGATGGGTTTTGAGTTTTTTCTGAAGGCCTGGTGATTCCCTTCCGTTCAGATATTGGTTGGTAAAGCATTCCACAGTCGAGGTCCTTGGACTACAAATTTTTGTTCTCTTTTGAACTTGTAGCGGGCCTCGGGGATTTGGAGTAGATTTTGTTTGGTCGACCGGAGGACGCGATTTAGGTTGTGACATTTTAATTTTTCACATAGATATTGGGGCGCACTTCCTTGTACACATTTGTGTGTCAGGCAGAGCGCCTTAAACGAAATTCTATCTTTTACGGGCAACCAGTGGAGGGACCTGAGGGAGGGAGAGATTGATTACCAGTTTTTTTTTTTCATGATACAAGTCGTTTTTTTCCTGTTACGGCTTCCCGTGGGAGCACTGGACAGAGAGGAGGGGCCAGCAGCACCAGTGGGGGACCAGAGAAGAGGAGGTTCGGGGGCGCTCTGTGCAATTCCTTTGCACACAGCAGGTATGTATAAAGATGTTTGTTATTTTTACAAAAAAATAAATAAATCCGTTACAATCACTTTAAATGATGCTGGCTGTCATTTAGCCTGAAAAAAAGAGCGGCATAGTAAGTCTGTGTGGGACAGCGCCAAAGATTAGTTATGGCAGCCCGAGCTGCTTTTTTTATTTTAATTTTTATTTCAATGCCCAAACTGGGATTAGGCAATAAACTGATTCTGCCTGTAATGCTAGGTCATTCTCAACTGCCGAAGCAGCTTTGCATTCATTTAGGCTTAGAGCTTGCCCACACGTGATTGGGTATTAAAAGTGAACACAGGTTCGCTTGGTACATCAACATTCACTTTTCTAACTGAATAGCCTATACCCAGACCAATCTAAGTAGAAAATCAACCTAATACATACTCCTGGCTGTCCCAGTGGGCATTTAGTCTTTACTAGACAATCTCTCTAGATAACAAACTAATCTCAGCCTTCTCCGTCATCACCTTCAAATATCAAACTTGTAAAGCATCCTGATTCCTGATAGAAGTTGACTCTACTCCATATGGAACACTTTATCTACTTGCTAGACTTGCTCTGCTTAGTAGAGCATCTAACACCAAAAATTATATTATTATTTTTTTTTTCAAATGAAATACTTTAATGGCTCATACTGTGACCTTAAAGGTCCGCAATTGCAATTCAGTTTGATATTTCGTAATAAACAGAGTTGGGAGCAGATTGAAGCAAAATATACATAATGAGAGCAGATTCAGAAGAAAATGGCATAATATCCTCTTTTTCGGTGAAAAGAATAATATAGTGAAATGTATCCCCATATAATCCAGCGTATTATTCCTGGCAGCAACGGGCCAGAAACTGTTTCTGCCCAGGTGTCTGCTAATCATTGCCACTCTACGATTGTTTTCAAATGACTGTATTGTTTACATTAGGGTTTAAATTAACTTGGTGGCTCGTCTCCAAAACCAAAGACTGACAGCTAGGAAGCCTTTTTTCTCTTTCTTTTGGGGCTGGGGATTGTCTTTATAATTATGAATGTTGTATTAAGTGGCTAGGACAGATGTTATATTGGCATATGACAATGCAGGCAGGAGATTCATGTATTTTCACCCATTTTCTTTGTGCAAAATAATCTTTGTGCAAAACAATCTCGCATGGAGCCTCAGATACAATTATAGTTATTGCTGAAAGGGAACCATTTTAGCATAATACACTGTTTCTCAAAAAGAGTTTGCCTGTAGTGTGCTAATAATTCTATATTATATTGTTGTCTCTTATAATTAGTTTTAGTTTCAGGTTATATTATTCCACCAACTAAATGCTTGTAGTGCTAAGTGGTGAATATCTTCTGTTTTGGGTAGGCCATGTATCTCCAGCATAGGGCTATTTGGTCCCTTTCAGCCCATCTAACCTTAAGCCCTGGTTCACACTGGGCTGCGGGAGTGAAGCCGTGCGGGTTCAGCTTTCGGCCGCGATTTAAGAGACATCTGTGCGGGTTTCTGCACAGATGTCAATGTAAACTGCGGCCCGAAATCGCAAAAAGTAGTACAGGAACTGAGGACGGTGTCATTGCCGGCAAATGCCGCCGATTTGAGATGCGATTTCACATGTGAAATCGCATCTCAATTAGAAGCAAATCATACCCAGTGTGAACCTGGGCTAAAAGACAGTCACCCATTCAAGAGAAGTAACAGTGCCTGCTAGTCTTTAAATTAATTGGAAGTGCTCTGTGCTGAGCGGCTTCCTGTTCATTCAAAAACAGAAGCATAGTAAACCGTTTACCATGCTTCAGTTATGAATGAACACAGTGAGTGAGTATGTGTTCACTGTGTTCATTTAGAAAAGGAAGGGACCGGTAAATTACATATTTTCTAGCCCCTTCCCCCACTCCCCATTCTGAAACATCCCCCCAGCAAGCAGGGGGAGAGAAAAGGGGGGAAGCCAGCAACACTACGGGGGTGTACAACATGGGGGGAAGCCCAGACAATAGGGGAAATCAGCACCACACACAGTGATTAGGGTGTGCCCAGACACACCTGGCAACACCCCCTGCGCACACCTATGGTTGGAACCCTTACATTGCTCTAACTTGTTGGACATGTTCGCTCTAATTTTTCTATGCTAAGGGTTGATGGTATTTCATACCAACTCCCTTAGTGGCCTAAATTAAGTGATATGATGTAGAGAACCCCCAAACTCCTGTTTGCTTGGAGTGACGCCTAGGGTCCCGTACTGTTAATCACTTGCATATAGAGGTGCATTGGAATCTTTAAAGTGTATACTATAATTTTTAAATGCTAGGCTCTGGTCGTATGTTGTAATGCGTCCATCCTTAGTAGCTCAATGTCTTTCTTTATGTGAGACACAGATGATGTAGAGAACCGCCAAACTCCTGTTTGTGTGGAGTGACCCGGGGGGTCCAATACTGAGTTCTCACATAAAGAAGCGCATTGAAATCCTTGCTAGCCGCAGTTGTGGTTCACTCCCGTTCACCAGAGCTGTTACACAAGCTGACCAAGTCCTTAAAAGTTCATGTTGCTTGCAAGGTGGGGTTGGTCTTTTCCTTACATACAAATCCTGTATATACTACAGCTAAAACTTGATCCTCTGTGCCACGCCACAAAAGCGGGTGGGACTCCGTGGCAGAAAAGGCATCTTTAGTTAAGTATTCTTGTTGTATTTTCTAATATTATTACATTTATTATCTATATTTGTCATTACTTCGTTAGATGATATACCTACGAGTTTTTTGTGCGATCTCTCTTCGCACATCTCATAATAAAACAGAACTGCAGCATGGATGGCTAATTATCAGCAGACAACGGGGTTGATTTACTAAAGGCACTTACACAGGGGCACTTACGGATATGGGGAAGCATGTGACCTCCCCCGTGCTCCAAACTGAGCGGCAAATTATCAGAGCCAAACACTGTCATCTGGGCCCCTGGGGAGGGGAAGTGATGTTATCACCTGGGTACGCTGCAACACTAGAGCTTACCCAGGGTGAACTTGATGGGGAAATGTCATATTTCTTTATTAAAGTTGTTTCACAATATGTAAGAAAGCCTCCAAAGCCTGGTTATCTTTGCTAAATTAAAAGGGTGATAAGCGCATATACATATACCACTGAGAATCTGTCATAAAAACAAAGAGCAAAGTTCAAACTGTGCAACAAAGAAAGGATGGTGCCATAGTGAAGTATGTAAATAACGATTTAATAATAAAAGTAGAAACTTACATCAAAGTACAAACAAATGAGCGAACGATCGGATTACACGTCTACTTCCGGTTCCGGGTCTTACATGTTACACTGCACCTCGCAGCTTCATCAGAGATATTATTAAATCGTTATTTACATACTTCACTATGGCACCATCCTTTCTTATTTGAGCACCACTGGTTAACCTCCATCCACATACCCTGGAACATTGGACCCCAACTAGGACCACTACACCATCCCACAGAGAGGATAGAGGGACATCTACTGGAGACCCACCAAAGTGCTACATATTTTAAGGCTCTTTACTTGCCTTATAAAGGTAAGCGCAAGAAAATCACCTATTTTACAAAATCAGCTGCAACACCACGGATGGAACCATTTATTTGATATTTATTGTATATTAATATTATATATATATGCATTTGCACTTTGTTGCACAGTTTGCACTTTGCTCTTTGTTTTTATGACAGATTCTCAGTGGTATATGTATATGCGCTTATCACCCTTTTAATTTATCACTGTTGTTTTATCACATACTGTATCACAATCCAGATTGAGCAGCATTTACATTTTTTCACTTTATTTATTTTGGTAGCGCAAGAGCCTCACAAACACATGGTTATCTTTGCTGACTTCATACTAAAGGAATGTCATTACAAGCTGTAACGGGCACTCCTTGCTCCCTCTTCTTCCTAGTGCATTCCACGCTGGAACGCCTTACGGCGCCGCATGCGTTCCACCGTGGAATGCGGAAGTGCGCTGCAATTTACAACGCTTCTTTTTGAATTAGTGCTTATGCCCAGATTGTTGGGCAACACGTGTGACTGCTGAACTCCTCACTAACAGTGTTGCTTTATCTGACAATTAGACTTTTTTTCAAAATTTAGACCAGCTTTTAGGTCCTCTAACTTTAGACAGAACATTTTGCTGTTGCGCACATCGCGTAGCCTGCGCAGCAACTGCGTTTTTTTGTGGATCCCCGTAACTCCCTCATTAGCATATTTGACTAGCAAATCAATGGTGTGTCTAGCGCAGTTTTGCACGAAGGGAAGCGAATGTCTAATTCAATTACGCCGGACCAAAAAACGTAGATTTCTGGCGTATATTGTTTTGTGAATCGCGTCCAACTATACGCACGCGCACATTTAGACTTACGCACGCGCAACAGCAGTTGCGCAGGCGTAATCGCTCTGTGAATCTGGGCCTATGTTTTTAATTAGTAAATCCAGAATGTTTCAACTTTGATACACCTCTGATTTTAGACTAACCTCTCCAATGAGGGGTGAATTTATCTATCACTTGAAACTTAGAACCAAGAGGGTTCTTATTGTGACATTCTAAATAGTGCCTGGGCACACTATGGTTGGCTTTTCCTTTCTTTATAGCTGCAATGTGCTCATTCACTCTCACTGAAAACGCGGGAATAGTACGTCCTATATACTGTCTCTTGCAAGGACAAGTAATTAGGTAGACAATATACTGTGTAGCGCACGTAGCAAAACATTTCATTTGATATTGTCGTGAGGTGCTTGTGGATTCAAAGGTTTCGGATATCTACCACAGACATTATGAGCACATACATTACATTTTTTTGCAGAGATAATATCCTTTAAGATTTTCAAAGAATAATGGTCTAACCGGAGGGTCAACCACATTGGGGGCAATCAATCCACTCAGTGGCTGTGCCCCTCTGTAAATGACACCTGCTCTATTCGGAAGTGCAGGGCTTAACACCTTGTCATTTTTTTAAAACTTTCCAATGTCGATTGACAATATCTTTAATTTGTTTGTGTTGCCTAGAAAACTAAGTGATAAAAGACCACTTAAATTTATCATTTTGAATCCGATGATTATGATTTGACAACAGAGAATTCCTGTCCAATAACAATACTTTATTGATTTCTTCATCTACAGTATGGGAGTCATATCCTTTTTCGACAAACCTTGATTTAAGAATAGAGGCTTGGTATTTTAAATCTTCCAAATTAGTGCAATTTTGTCTTATTCTCAAAAACTGGCCATGAGGAATGGATTTTAACCAGGATACATGATGACAGCTATCTACTGGAATATATCTGTTCCTATCGGTGGTTTTGAAAAAGGTCTTGGTGACCAGTTGCTGATCCTGGACTATAATTTTAAGGTCCAGGAAATGTATAGAGGTAGTACTAGCTTCATAGCTCAGTTCAAAACCTCTATTATTATGATTAGGAATAGTCATAAAATCACATAAAGATGCCGTCTATGTATTGTACCCACAGGAGGAGGATGTTGTCTATGTATTGTACCCACTGAAGCAATTCTGGTCTGTTGAGGGCATAGATGACATCCTCCTCCCATTGGGCCATAAAGAGGTTGGCCAAACTGGGGGCAAATTTGGCCCCCATGGCCACACCCCTTTGTTGTAAGTAAAAAGTTCCCTTGAACCAAAAATAATTTTGCTTGGTAGCAAAATATAATAAATTCATAATGAAATCCTGTTTCATTATGGATTTATTATATTTTGCTACCAAGAAAAATTATTTTTGGTTCAAGGGAACTTTTTAAATTTTTACAACAAAGGGGTGTGGCCATGGGGGCCAAATTTGCCCCCAGTTTAGCCAACCTCTTTATGGCCCAATGGGAGGAGGATGTCATCTATGCCCTCAACAGACCAGAATTGCTTCATACAAATATCTATTTGTTTGTGCTGGCAGCTATTTTCTTCCTTTTTTACACCAGATAGCGCAGTAACATCCCTCCATACACAATAGACAGAAAAAGCCTAGGGATTCTAGAACTCCAGGGTTCAGTGGCAGTTCTGGGGGGAGGGGAGGGTGTGATCAATGGCAATGCATATTTTTTTACTGACTACCAATAAGAAGAGTTTCAACACTGGCCACCAATGTAATAGGGGTTTACCAATAATATGTAATAGAAGCATTCACAATAACCACCAATGTAAGGAGGGGGACCTTTACACCGGTCACTAATGTGAATAAAAGGATTGTACACAAAGTCCCAATCTATTCAGAAGATTTACAATGACCACCAATGTAAAGGGGATTTACACTGACCACTAATGTAATAGGAGAATTCACAGTAACCACCAATGTATGGATGGATTTACACTGACCACTAATGTGAGGCCGCATACAAACGATTCGTTCAAACCGATGAGAATGGTCCGACGGACCATTTTCATTGGTTCACCGCTAAAGTGGCCTGATGGTCTGATGTGTGTACACACCATCAGTCCAAAATCCGATCAGGTCAGAACACGGTGACATAGAACACAGCGATGTGCTGAAAAAAGGAAGTTCAATGCTTCCAAGCATGCGTCGACTTGATTCTGAGCATGCGCGGGTTTTTGGATTTTAAAGCAAGTTTTAAAACTTTGGTCCGACGGACGACGGACCATACACACGGTCGGTTTGGACCGATGAAACTGGACTTAAGTCCATTCTCATCGGTTTGAACCGATCATGTGTACGTGGCCTGAGGGAGACCTTCCCACTGGCCACTAGTGTGAATAAAAGGTTTCTACACCAAACCCCAATGTAATGAGAAGATTTACACTGACCACCAATGTAAATGAGACAATTAGCCTGCATTCACATTTGTGTGCATCGGGAACGCAGGCAAAATCACTTTCCTGACACCACAGAAACGTGCTGCCCTTTAGCAGATACACAGCAGTGCCATAATTGTTAATGACACCCTTGCGAATCTGCTGGCATATGCTGTGCAACCGTGTGATTTTGGAAAAGCATTAGGGACTTTATTCTGCATTTCTAGCGCATAGAGCAGCCCATTGAAATAATTGGACTGCTCTACACGCAACCTACATCTTTATCCACCCTGTCAGAACACCTTTGCATCCTAAAACCCCTGCTAACCTCTGCACCCCAACCCCTCCATCCTTTCCACTCCAACACCCCATCTCTTTAACTATACCTGCCTCCTCTGCTTATCTTTGCACCCACCTTCCTTACCACCTTATACATCCCCTCCTTGCTCACCTGTGCACCCAAACTGTAATTCCTTCTCTGCCTACCTTTGCAGCACATCCTACACTACACCCCCCCCCCCACCAATTTGCTTACCTTTTGCAGAAAAGGCTGAATGACCACAGTTGCAGGCAAGACTTTAAGGCATTCCCCTTTATCTCCCCAGCAGGCAGCATTCAGTAGAGGTGATGTTGGGTATGACCTCAGGGGGCATGATATACATAAAAATACTGCCTCTATTTACATATGAAAGCTGCAAATCTGCCACTAATTACATATGAATGCAGCGATATTTACATATCAATGCCGGTTATTTTCATGTAAAAAGGGGGCCAGATTCAGATACATTTGATGTATCTTTCCGGCGGCATAGCGTTTCCTCTTTACACTGCGCCGCCGCAAATATTATGGGCAAGTGCCTTATTCAGAAAGCACTTGCTCCATAATATGCGGCGGCGTAGCGTAAAGTGCACGGCGTAAGGCCGCGCAATTCAAATTTCTGAAGTGGGGGCGTGATTCATGTAAATGAATCATGACTCCACATAATTAACGTTTTTTTTGGATGGCGCATGCGCCGTCCGTGGACGTTCCCAGTGCGCATGCGCAAAATCACGTTTCTTTTTTCTCAATGAAAACGACGTGACCGTAACTAACGTCGAGCCCCATTCCCGAATGACGTAACCGATGTTCGATTCAACGCGGTTCCGACGTCCATACTTAACTTTGGCTGCGCCTGCTAGAGCAGGGGTAACCTTACGCCGCTATAACGCCAACGCAAATGACGTAAACTCTGACGCGCCGTCGCAAGTACGCTCGTGAATCTGCGTAAATAGCTCATTTACATATTTTACGTGAGAAACAACGCAAACGCCACCTAGCGGCCGGCGGAAGATTACATTTAAGATCCGACGGTGTAAGATTATTACGCCAGTCGGATCTTAGCGTAAATCATACGTATCATGTTTTCTGAATAGAAAACAATGACACGCCGGCGGCAAATTCGAATTACGCTGGTGTATCTGTAGATACACCGGCATAATTCCTTTCTGAATCTGGCCCAGGGTCTGCACGTCAGTCATCTCTACACAACAATAGGGCAGAGCTGGGCAGCATTAGTAGCAGCATTTCACATTGAAGTATCAGGACACGGCACGGGGCTAAAACTTCAAGGGACAAGGGAATTTAAACCAGGATAGTTGGCAAGTGTGAGTTAATTGATTTGGGCCATACAATAATGACAGGGCCCAGGGCAGCTACCCCTTTTACCCTGCCTTAAAGATGGCCCTACATTGCTTATGGCATTCCAAACATACTACATGCATACATACATGTACATCTAATTTCAGAGAGGTAAACCCATGCAGGGTTTACAACATCTGCTAGGTTCTTATTGGTGTTCATGACCACTTTAGGGAGATTAATACTCTCTTGTTATAGTGACTACTTCCACCCAGACTAAAAGTGAGGGAAAATGCAAAATTTTGAGTTGTCACCAGAATATACAATAAATAGAGAGGAAATCTTCCACTAGGAACACTTGTTCTGGTAACAACAGTCTAAAGGAAATTTACCACATATTGTAAATATATCCTCTCTCTCCATAAGTCTACATGACAGGAAGTGAAGGGAAATTTCCTAATAAGACACATATGGCAAAAAAAAAAAGAAGAAAACTTACAGTGGTTTTAACTATCCCCTACTCTATCCAAAATGAAAACATACCTTTTGGCTTTAGATATACTTTAACTCACTTTGGAGGTACGTAAAAAGAAATTTCTTGAATGGGGCACAGATGATGAATAATAAAAAAAAACTTTCAGAGGTTTTAACCATTACCTAATCCAAAACGGACAAAAATAATTATCAAATAACTAATAAATAAATGAATCATCATGAAACACTTTGTTTTAGTCCCTAACAGTTACAACACCAGCAGAAGACAGACGAATTGTAGTTTTTAAATAAAGATCTTACTCCCTGCAATTCCTCCAACAGGGCTTTTATTCGGAAAAATGAAATATATAAATTACATTTACTGTATTACCCCACATAAATTCTGCAATGAAATTTGATAATATTTCTGAAATGCATAAAACTCTGGAGTTGGAGTTAATCTACAACTCCAGCCAGTGATTCTTCACTATCTGTGTGGTTTCTAAGGCTCCATGCACACTAGGAGCAGAAAAAACGTCAACGGGCCAGATTCACAGAGCCATTACTCCGGTCTATCTCCTGTTAGACCAGAGTAATTTCAAATTACCCGCATCGTATCATTAGTTTGAATCCTCAAACCATGATACGACGGCTTCGGGCTTCGATACGACAGGCTTACGCCTTCGTACGCCGTCGGATCTACACTGCAATCTTTTTGCGCCCGCTGGGTGGAGTTCGCGTCGTTTTCAGCGTCGGGGTATGCAAATTAGCTTTTTCCGGCGATCCACGAAGTTACGATCGTCCGTCGCATTCTCTTACGGCATCTGTAGTCATCTTTTTGCTGCGTAAAGTTAGGGAAGCAAAAAGGTGGTCTGACGTTAGAGAGCCCATGTTAAGTATGGCCCGCGTCAAATTTCAATTTTTTTTTGTTTTTGCGTAAGTCGTCCGGGAATTGGAATGTACGTAAACGACGCTAATCAAAAAAAAACCTGACGTAACGACGTTATTTCACGCAATGCACGGCGGGAAATTTCTGAACGGAGCATGCGCAGTTCGATCGCCGCGGGGACGCGTCTAATTTAAATGCTTTACGCCCCCTAATCGCGTATTTCGATTCCGCCGCAAGAAATACACTACGCTGCCGTAACTTATGGGCCGAAATCTACCAGAATTCGTCTTAGAGCCAGGTAAAATACGGCGGTGTAGTGTATCTCTGATACTCTGTGCCAGGGCAATTGTACCTGAATCTGGCCCAACGTTTTTAGCTTAAAAAAACGTGGCATAAAAGACACAAAGTGAAAGCATTATTGTACAAAGTTTAGGCGAATCTATGAGAGTTTAGGCAAGTCTATGAGAGTTTAGTTTATAGGCATTTTTTGCACTACATTCCCCTCTGCAAAAGTTTTTACTCCCACAACACACCTAGAAAAACGTTGGCACTTGACGTTCAGAAGAGATAAGAGGAGTTTAGAAGAGACTGACGTTTTTACAGCTCCTAAACTCCTCCAGGAAAAACGATAGAGAAGGTTTTTTTTTCCTGCCTCTGAACGTCCCTGACAGAAAACGTCTGTAGCAGTCAATAATGTGCAAAGACACATAGAGCACAATATAAGTGCTTCTAGAGGCAGGAGAAAAAAACGTCAAACGCCTGTAGAATCGACGTTTTTTAAGTCCAGTGTGCATGGAGCCTAAAACTGAGAAGTATGCAGCTTCTCCAAAAGACCCAGCTACTATGAGGAGCACATCCCAGATTGCGACCAGAGTACTCCAGTGGCTCTTTGTCCTGCAATGAAATTTGATAATATTTCTGAAATGCATAAAACTCTGGAGTTGGAGTTAATCTACAACTCCAGCCAGTGATTCTTCACTATCTGTGTGGTCACTGGTCTCTAAAACTAAATGCAATTTTTGTACCCCCTGATATTTATTTCAAAATATTACTGTCAAAGTCTGCTGATTCAATTATATTACATAAGTGTGATTTTTATGTAACATAGTGGAATGATAAAGTAAACATGTGTTTTACAATGTACTTTAGGAGAGCTTTCGGCACTATGTTGTGATGCACACATGGAATAAAATTAAAAAACTGTTAGCTGGACAATAAGGTAAGATTTTGTCAGATTGACAAGAACACAAATTAGAAACCTGCGGAAGGATCATTACTGAGACCCCAGGGAAGGAGGCACGTGCCCCCAGGCCCACAGGGAATGGGTGGGTTCCGTGCGGTCCGCCTATAGGATTCAACCCGGCGGGCGAGGGTCGGCCGCCGCGAGCCTGTCGGACTTCCCCGCCGTAAACTTTTTGACAGGTTTGCAAATCCAAATGACATTGAATTAATTTATATGAGCATTTGGATTCATATTATCCAATGTCATTGTTGGGACCTGGGGGTTATTCTGGATAATGGGCCCACTGTGCACTCACTGACTGCACATCAGGTATTTGGGTCAGTAAGAAACGTGGCAATTAAGTAATGAATGTGTATGGATGCATTTTGGAGAATATGGATATCATTTAGTGTCACCTTAAATAAGTTGCTTTTAAAATAGAAAAGAGAAGTGTCTGGGGACTACAGTACTTTTTACTTTAGTAATAAAAATACTCTACACAAGACAGATTGTTTAGGGCTGCTGGCCTGCAAACCTGTTAAGAACTATTTTTGGTTGTCATCTTTTTAGGGCGAGGAGAAAGGCTTCCATAGCAGGTGGCTACACACCAAAAAGTGATCTACTGTGCTTAGAGTATCCTTGTAAAGGATTGTCCATTAGCAAAGGCCCTTTCCTCCATTTATTGCCATTCTTTACCTTGTTATAGGCTTATTTTAAACACACGGTTTATGCTATGAGTGATCATGACTCTCGGTTCATAAGCACTAAATAGAAAGGATTTTTCTAAAACGAACCATTTAATTACGCATGTATAAAGTGATTATTTTATTATAAATGGAGCCTTTTAGGCTGAGTCAGACTCTGGCTTCTTATGAGTCTTGAATACTCCTATAGGAGACTGCCCTTTTACTCACCACGCTCAGATGCAAGCAAAGTCTTTTACATCATTTGCCACAATTCCCTGGGTTCCCAGACACACCCAGGAGTAGAAATTCCTCAGTTTTTCTCCTTCATCTGCTTATAGAAGTCCACCTGATGAGGCAGAGGTAGTATGGCAAGTGTGCAGGCAGCCAGGCTGGAGCCTAATAGTATGCAGCTTCTCAAAAGACCCAGCTACTATGAGGAGCACATCCCAGATTGCGACCAGAGTACTCCAGTGGCCCTTTGTCCTTGAGCCATGGATCCCCAAAAACGTTTGCCTGAGCGGGCTACCCTGAATTTCCCTGTGGCGGATGTTGTTTATAAGGGTAATTGCCAGTAGCTGCTTGTGTTCTGAACTGTTTTACTGAAGTAGAGATTGCTAGCTTGACTCTCAGCTGCTATAGAGTCTTATGCCGCGTACACACGATCTTTTTTCGGCATGAAAAAATCGTAGTTTTAAAAAAATGTCATTTAAAATGATCATGTGTGGGCTTCACATAATTTTTCGGGTTCTGAAAAATGACATTTTCCTTTCGAACCTGCTACATTTTTTAACAACGTTTTAAACAATGTCGTTTTTCGGGTTGTAAAAAATTATCGTGTGTGGGCTAAAACGACGTTAAATACCTGCGCATGCTCAGAACCAAGTTATGAGATGGGAACGTTTGTTCTGGTAAAAACTACCATTCGTAATGGAGTAAGCACATTCATCACGCTGTAACAGACAGAAAATCGCGAATCGTCTTTTACTAACACAGAATCAGCTAAAGCAGCCCCAAGGGTGGTGTCATCTGAATAGAACTTCCCCTTTATAGTGCCGTTGTACATGTTGTACGTCACCGTGCTTTCCTAGAGCATTTTTTTTAAAAGGATGGTGTGTGGGCAACGTCGTTTTAATGATGAAGTTGGAAAAACATAGTTTTTTCTACATGACGAAAAACATAGTTTTTTTTTCTCATGCCGAAAAATGATCGTGTGTATGCGGCATAAGAGTTTAAACCGGATACAGTTCACTACCTTGGCAAGAATTGTTTGTGTAGTATGAGTGGTATGGGAATGGTTAAGCGTACCATGACCAGGACCACTTGGAAGAGGGGGTCCTGGGTATGGTGCATCTATTCTCTGGTACAGTTTGCTTCAGGAGGAGTTCAAACCATGCCAAAGCACAGAACTCTCCAAAGATGAATGTGTGCAGAAACAGGGATCACTGCGCTCTGGTTAGCACAGGTGATGATGTAAGTGTGCCCATGAACAGTGTTAGCACAGACCAGCAGGGGAATGGGGAGAAGGGACAATCGAACTCGAGCACAGCTCAGTTCAACTAGTCCCAGTATGAGTGCACCCTTAGGCCACGTAGACACGATCAGACTGGTCCAATGAAACTGGCCTTAAGGCCAGTTTCATCGGACCAAATTGATCGTGTGTATGGCCCATCGGATCGTTGTCAATCGGACCAAAGTTTTAAAACTTGCTTTAAAATCTGTCCGACGGACACCTGACCGTCGGACCAAAACAATGGTTACTACGCAAAAGCATCTGACCAAAAACCCGCGCATGCTCAGAATCAAGTCGACGCATGCTTGGAAGCATTGAACTTCATTTTTTCAGCACGTCGTTGTGTTCTACGTCACCGCGTTCTGACCCGATCGGATTTTGGACTGATGGTGTGTACGCACATCAGACCACTTCAGCGGTGGCCCGATGAAAGCGGTCCGTCGGACCGGTCTGATCGTGTGTACAGGGCCTTAGAGAGACTATGCTATGCTGCCCAAAAACAACAACAAACCACTAGTTCATGCGCTAATCCCGAATGCCCTCTAGCCAGGCTGGTAATCTTAATGTGTCAAAATCTTCTAATACTACAGTGCTGCAGCTCTCTAGTTGATCCACTGGGTGGGCACATGGTTCAATGCAGCCACATGTTACCCTGACTGAGCTACATGAGTCCATGTTTGTGCAACTTTCATTAGTCTACAGTGTTCATGTTTTACATTATTGCTTCGAACTTTGCAACTGTTTGACTGAAATATAAATTTTGCTGCTGCCACAAAGCCCAGCATTGCGGCCATGGCATGTGTGTAGCCCTGAGCGGTTGCAATGCCCAGGTTCAGAAGGGTGGTTGGTTGGTTTTACCAGCCCCTAGCAGCACAGGTGATTGGAGTCTAACGCCCAAGTCTGTTCCTAGCCATTGTGGAGTTTTGGCTGTTCCCATCCATCTTTGCACATTCCGGCGCTTCCTGTTGTGTTATTTATAATATAAACCAAATAAATAATACAGCAAGGAGAATGGCAACCCCTCATAGTGACCACAACAGGTGGGTAGACCCAGCAACTCAAGCACAAAGAAGATCCCAAATAACCTCATTTAACCTTTATATTGGTCATATGATTCACATTTATTACTGATTGTTTGTCATACATTACTGCACATTTATATTTGCATATGTAGAACTGGGTGATATTTAGTTTACTAAAGCATGTTACATTATATAATAACTATATATTTTTTTAATTGTTTTCCATCCTTTGCGGCCACTGCTCCACTATCAGCTGCATGTCATTGCTCAGCATGGACTTGCATGTAACAAATTAAAATCTAGAAAAGCAATTTGGAGACAGGGACAGAGCGTTGTCACAACATAACAGGAAGTTCCCAAACAAGGACTGTCATTGGAGCATTACTAATTATTCCTTTAATTTAATTAATTACAATTTTTTAAGTTTACATCAACATGTTAAAGATTGATTATATGACATTTTATTGATGGGATTTACATTACATCTACTTGTATTAAATTGTATGAAATACTGCTGTAGTGTACATTTGATAGGCATTTCACGGTTTGGTTCAATGTTGCCATTGTTTTTTTCTTATACTGTTATGTCTTTATTACCTTCAGTGTTTGTAATCTATTCTGTTAAGTGTACAAGAACATTGCTGTCTGTCAGAAAGAATACAAGTTATTCAACTTCCAAAAAAAAAAAAATTAATGATGAGATTTTACTCGCAGCCCTTTACAAGTGACACACCGTTTTTCGTCTTGGATCTTTTTATGTAACACCAATCAACTAAATTCACTTGTCCCTTTGTTCTGTGACAGCTGCTAAGGCAGTAAAGGGAAAAGGAAGTCTTTTGACTGTGGGGAGAGACAGGGAATGTTTACCTCCAGCTATTAAAAGATGTAATATGCGCTATGTGCAAGTCAGAGTGAAAGAAACCGTTTTCTAGTGTCTGTGATTATTTTACTGCATAGATTACATTTTACCCCCCCAAAAAATATATATATAACCTTCCAGTTCCCTACAGAGATAAGGGCCAAGATACATGACAGGTTTATGTAAAGGATCAAGAAGTTGTGCAGACATGATGTCTGGCCTATTGTTTTATGTACATCTATTATGTATACATCATATGCTGACTTATTATACGGGAGTCATTATAACCATCATGAGCATCCCAGCCACTTGTCGAATGACACATTTGATTGAAAAGACAGTGAATTGTCTTAGACAAAAGATAGGCAAGGGTTGTTAGGTATGGTTTGCACTCCCTAAGGTTTTTTTTTGTGAGCTACTTAACAGACGCCTTTAAAATGGGTATACGTTTGATGCACATTCTGTTGATAATATAAGACAGTCTACAATGATAAGCTTTTCAGGAGAGTACCGGCGTTATCACACGACAAGTAGTTCCATTTTAAATTCTTAGAAAATAAATGATAATTGCCTTCTCTCCAACCAGAGCAGGAGGAAAATGTTCTCATTTATTGACATACTGACTTCACTTTAAATAATCCATGAGCAGCAGAAACTGGATATAAGTCTAAATTTCACATGTTTTAGTAGAGATAATTTATGATGATGTGAATTTTCTAAAATATGGAAAAATGCTTTGACATTAGAGATGTACATTAAGGGCAACACCAGCCAAGAGGTGTAATGCACAACTAAAACATGTCTGCAGTAACTGCTGTTCCATTAAGACAGCCTTTCCCAACTAGGGTTTAATAGAACCCTAAGGTCCCCCATACGTTTAGGGTTCAAGGGCTTCCTTGAGCAATGAGCAATTCCTATCTCTCTTGTAAGTTACAAATGATACCAATAATCTATTTAGCTATAAAAATCGGTAATTGGGAAATCTTTCCCAATGGCCACCAATGTAAGGGGCATTCTCTCTACTAACTACCACACTAATTTACTGTACGCATAGTAACAGGTTTCAGGGGTTCCCTGAGACTCAATTGTTGTTTTAAGGGTTCCTCCATGTGAAAACGTTTCAGAAACACTACGGTGGGATGACAACACCTTCTGGATCCTGCAGTTTTGGAATCTCCATGTCACTGCCATGCTTTCCGCTTATTCCTTGAACTACTACTTGATGTGTCAACATTGGCAATGCTCTGCTTGATCTCTGCTGTCACCATACCTAATGACCTTTGTCTCCTCTCCAATATTTTAAAGGAGAGGTAGGCTTACTAGAAGCCTGATTGTAGCTCTCAGCTGGTGTGTAGCAACTGAAGCCCCATACACACTATCCGTTTTCCTGATGGTTTTCTCTTTAGGTTTACCAAAACCATCTAATATGAGGTCAAACCTCAAGAGTTTAAATTTGTATGCAATCAGGCAGGCCCTTGTACTACATGGTTTTGGTAAACCTGAAGAGAAAACCATCAGGAAAACTGATAGTGTGTATGGGGCTTTAGAGTTCTTGATTTATAAGTAACCGTAATTGAGCTAGCAACAATAAAACATGATTTGAAATAAATACATGAACAAAAAAATTAACAATTGACTTATGATTCTTGTGAATACAAAATGATATAATCATTGTCAAACTATTATGACCTTGTTTTAAATTGCCTGAAAAGTGTCTAATACCTCAAGAAAAGTAGAAAAAAGGTTATGCGACAAATGTTATTGACTTAATGATTAGTAATAGGAGAATATTATTGTTTTCATAGCCAAGGACTGACTGCATGGAGTCTCCCACACAATTATTCAATTTATTTTTCAAGAATTGCTATATATGGCATAATAGTCAGGATAGTGGACTCATGAATAACTGTAATACCTGTGGGTTCTGTGACTAAGATTTATGTAATATAATGTATGTGCAATGCGTATGGTTCTGAGTAATCCACCTTATGTAAGTGTACCCTCATCCCATATTTTTCATTAAGTTACCAAAACAAATTGAGGTATACTTCCCGTAGGGGGTTTAACAGTACCAATCCACACATATGTCTACATATAAAAATTACATAAATTATACAAAAATGTGTTTGTTTGTTTAAGGGTGGTCATTTCTAAAATACATACATCAATCAGAACACATGTATATACAAATATATCAAATTCAACTTCATTGCATTTATGGAATTTGTGTAATAATTAAGCCATATTTACTCACAAAAGCTAAAGAATAGCTCTAGTGTGATGAACCTAGAAGTAGGTGGGTAGGCTCCCTCCAAAGTAGAGGTAGTATTGAGATGTTCACAAGCTTACACAACTAGTGGTTGTATATATTGTCTGTGTATAGACATGTACTGTATGCGTGAGCAGAGTGCAGCACAGTGTGTGGGTGAACAGGAATCACACAGAGGCCAAGGTGAATGATAACAGTGTATTCATAGAAAGTTCCAACAACGTGGAAAAAATAAATGTTTCTGGACTGCCGCACTCTGATAGGCGATTTGTTGAAACAAAATGAACAAAAGATAAAATCCACAGCTGTATAACATCCAAAAATACATGCAACACTGCAATCAATGGTAGAAAGTGGACATAGGGGACAAAAAAGCTAACATGTTTCACATCATGGATAGATGCTTAATCATAGCTACAACTAGTGGTTGTATATATTGTCTGTGTATATACATGTACTATATGCGTGAGCAGAGTGCAGCACAGTGTGTGGGTAAACAGGAATCACACAGAGGCCAAGGTGAATGATAACAGTGTATTCATAGAAAGTTCCAACAACGGTCGAGATTTATCGACATTATGGGATGGTGCTACTCCCGGAGTTGTTGAGGGTTTTTAACTGATCAATGACAAAAGGAGAGCTCCCCCATTAATGATGGAATCCACTATAATTGTTATACATAAGGAGGGCAAGGACCCACTAGACACCGCCTCATATAGGCCTATTGCCCTTTCGAACTCTGACATGAAAATACTTGCAAAGGTCTTGGCGGCTAGGCTGAGCAAAGTCAAATAGAAACTCGTCCACCCTGACCAATCATGTTTTATACCGGGAAGAACCACTAGCACAAAGAGTATAACTGAACCTTCAGGTCCCAATGGACGAGGAAGGCGAGAGGGCCGTCTTGTCCTTGGACGCCGCCGAGGCCTTTGACAGTCTTGAGTGGCAATATTTATGGAGAGCTATGGAACTGGCCCAATTTGGACCAGGGTTTATCAACTGGGTAAAAATGCTCTATAGGACACTAGATGCTAGAGTAAAGTTGAATAATGAACAGTCTGGCAAATTTTGATTGGGGAGGGGGGCGAGACAGGGGTGCCCTTTGTCACCCCTGCTCTTCGCCATCGCAATCAAACCTTTGGCTAATGCTCTTAGGTCCTCCACCCAGATAAAGGGCTTTAGTTTGGTCGAATCTCTGGACTAAGCTGGGAAAAGTCTGTCCTCTTGCCAGTTGACCCCTTGGAAGGTCCTTTACCTAGAGAGGCGGCCCAGGTACAAGTAGTGAACAAATTTAAATATCTGAGTATAACTACCTCTAGAGAACCGCAACAGTACATAGAAGATAATTTAACCCCACTGCTGGTTAGGTTTAGGGTGAAAGCAAAAGTATGGAAATGTCTACCAATATCTGTGGCTGGTTGTTGTAACCTAATTAAAATGATTTGGATGCCACAACACCTGTACGTATTACACAATTCCCCAATCTGGGTGTATAAAAAGTGGTTTCAAAAGAAAGATACTGTCTTTAGGGAACTGATTTGGAAGGATACGCTTAAGTATCTTGCAATTACAGAAGCAGGAAGGAGGAGTAGCACTCCCACACCCCTTCAGCTACTTTTTAGCATCACAACTTCAGCATATGGCGGGCTGTAATCTGGAGGGGGGAGAACTAGGGAGGAAAATGCTTCTGCAGAATACTCCAAACGGTTTCGTAGTGGAAGCCCTGGAGGTGGGATCGTTCCCCCTGGGACTTCCAACACTGAGATTGATGATGAGAATGTGGGATCCAGTGAAGGCAATACTGAAGTATAGAGGACTCACTGAGTATACTCCCCTAAGGGAGAACAACAAACTGGGAGAAGTGCAGAAGATGGGGGTTGAGAGGGGATGGGAGAGATGCAGAATAAAACTTGTTACTCAGTGACATCTTGAAAACCTTCCAGGTATTGGGAGAGCAATTTGCAGTGCCAATCAAATCCCTTTTCAGGTATTTACAGGTTAGGCATGCATTAGAGCAGAGGTGTCAAACTCAATTTGCTTGTGAACCACATCAGCATTATGGTTGCCCTCAAATGGCCGGTTGTATCAGCACCCCACCCCCCTTACATCAAATGTCATAAGCCCCCACTACATGAGTGCATTCCCTTGCCTTTTGGTGCTGCCAGGAGGGCTGGACAGAGAAGGGCAGGATCTGATGAGGAAGTGCTTTCCTCTCTGCTACTGACTGCTGAGACCAAGTGGGGGCAGAGACGAGGGGGGTGTGAGGGCCACATGAAATGACCAGGAGGGCCGGATTTGGCCCGCGGGCCTTGTGTTTGACACCTGTGCATTAGAGGAAAAGTTCAGAGGAGTGACCCTGGAATGGAGCACAATACCTGTGCTCCAAAAGATAATCAAAACAGAAATAGGGAAAGGCCTTATCTCAAAGATAAATCCATACATAAATAAAGGGAGATTGGGAAGGAAAGAGGTTCCTAAGCACAAGGGTAAGTGGGTACAAGATGAGGGAAATATATGTGAAATTAAGTGGAATAGAATCCTTTAACTTGCTCCAATGGTATCGCTCGCCCCCTCCAAGAGGATGTCACACTGTTTTTAATATATATAACCTATTACACTCCACGCAAACTTTTCCAGTTTGGCCGGAAACCGGCCGCAAGTTGTCCCAGGTGTGGGGATATAGATGGGGACTTGATCCACATGTTTTGGAGATGCCTGAAGTTGTTTCACTACTGGAGGGAGGTATCAGGAATCATTGACCGGGTGTTTGGAACCACTACAGAGTTGGAGGTGAAGCATTGTCTCCTGGGACTAGTAGAAGGCGTGGGTAACCCAGGAAACACCCAGGTCATGGTTCTGAGATGTCTATTTCAGGCCAGGAAGCTGGTCACTCTGAGATGGCAGTCGGCACTACCTCCATCCAGCAGCGAATGGGCAAATAACATGATTGTGACAATTCTCAAGGAGAAATCAGTATACGTGAAGCAAGGGGGACTAAAGAAATATGATAACATCTGGAAACCTTGGTGGGAAGCAAGAGGGATTAACATTTAATATAACAAATAGCGTACTTTAGAACTTAAGTGATGTAGGTGACCCTACAGGGAAAAGAGAAAGGGAGAGTGGAAAGGAAGAATGAATGGGTGAACTGGATGGTGGTGAGTGGGTTAATGATTGGGGTAGGATGTCAGGGTTAAAAGGAAGAACTGAATAGGGCTACATGTATGTAGATACCCCCACTCAGGAAACCCCCATGGTCTTAATTGTGGATCTTTTTTTCGATATTTTTTATCAACTTGATAGGCGGGTGGGAGAACGGGAGGAGGGTTTGGGATGTTGGGGGTATGTTTGGGTTATAACTTGTTGGTAAATGTTGTAAAAATCAAAAAATGCTTCAATAAAGAAATAAAGTTAAAAAAAAGAAAGTTCCAACAAGGTACAACCAGGCACAGCCGTCTGAAACTATATACTGAAATTGCAGGGAATATTTGTTAACTTTGGATGATGGTGACAGCTTCTGCAATGAGGAGTGGGAATGCGGCCTGGCTGGTCCACATCCAAATGGGAGATTACTCCAGCAGAAGGTATGCATAGCCCCTAAGCTGTCCCTACTCCACTGGAACCTCTCCCTAGCTTTCAATGCTTTCAATGCTTTTCCTACACTCAACATGTCAAACCCGAGAACTTGTGTTTTAAGAAGACACTGCCCTAACCGAAGATGGCCGTAGGGTCAGCCAAGGCAGCAGCGTCCAATTTAGACACCTGCTTCCCTGATTATGGCAGGAAGTTGCAGAGGAACTAAGTTCTTTTCTCCTTCCTTGCTCTTCTGTATTGCTGCTGTGATGCAGGTCCAGTCTGTCCTCCCCTACAAAGGGGAGGACAGGCTGCACCTGCCTACATATATTTTGTATATCTAGAGACGTGGAAACAAATGTTAAATTGATCTATAAACTACTTAAAAAACAAAAAAACACAACACCCATCTGCTAAGCATTCAATACCTTAGCCCTTTGAAGATGTACACAGAATAAATCCCATCATACATAGATTGAAATACAGCTGGTTTCAGCAGGGAACGTGCCAATTTCAATGTATGTATGGGCAGGGATGTTGTACAGAAGTCAATCTACTAATAGACTTCTGTACAACCACCCTGTTGGATTTTCCCTGCTCCATCAACACCACTGGTTATAGCCTATAAGGCTGATCAGTGTGTTCTGACGACAGATAATTCTCCAAACTGTCAGAATAAAACATCTCAGTGCAAAAATTATATATATAATACCATCTCTTGTTTGGTAGGAACCTCGCTCCACCTACTTTTGAGTTTATACCACCAGGGGTACTCTCTAGCTTTTGTGAGTAAATAAAGCACAATTATTACACACATTCCATACTGTATATGCAGGGACATTGTCTGATATATTTCTACATATACAGTATGTGTTGTGATTTTTGTATTTATTGAATATATTTCCAAAGAGATATTAGGAGGAAACCAATGCCACTGGAAATGGACATCCTGGAGCTAAAGAATTCTTTGTTTTCTTTGACAATGGCTTCAATTACAACCCCTCCAATACATCCTCTTTAGAAGGATTGTGGCATTAAACTTACCCCAACTGGCAGATCGCATCGTCCATAAGATCAGTAAAATCCGCTCCTGTGACTTAGAATCAGCTGACAGTGGGTTAAAGCTCACTGTCGGCTGATGTCACAGAACTGGTCCAGACTATGGAGGGATCCCTTTCCCCAACTGGCAGATCGCATTGTCCAGAAGATCAGTGAAATCCATGATCCAAGATGTCAACATTATCAGGCAAGTGAAAAAAGGAAGGAAATGTCTAACTAGACTTGGAACACTTCTTTTGATACAAGCTAAATTATCTGGTCTGACCAGATTGTCAACATACCACTTATGGTGTGCCACCTAAATGGTAATATCCTCAGCACAGATTGACTGCATACCTGTATGTGTGGTTGCTGTGAAAGTGGACAAGGTTGGTAATGGTTTCATCTTCAGACTGTTTTTAGGCACTGTAATGCATGGTCTAAATAAACCCCTTCTAAAGGGGAGCATATGAATCACAGAGACATGTTTGTCTTGATTTTTTCTTTAACTAATAAATGAACTGAAAATCTTTGGCTTTTTCTTAAACACACCTGTAGAATGATCTTCAAAACAATATAATAAATTATTGTAAGAAATAAAAAATCTTTTATGGAAATGTGTAGAAAGCACATTTGGAGAATGTACTTATACCTTGAATGAATTAATAAATCCTCTTTTCTAGTGGAAGCCACTTTGGAAATATCCAGTTATCTCTCTTCATAACAGAAAGTGGAGCTGGATGCAATTTTATCTCAATGCGGCTATATTCATGTCTTATGTGTCATTTTAGAGACAGGAATATTTTTTTCCAGTAGTCACCAGAGTGTAAATTATTAGAGCCTTTAGAGCACTTGTTGGGAATTATAACCTGGCCTTCAGCCGTGTGCTTTGCAGTGCCCCAGAAGAGTGCAGCAATTGCTCAATAATGCACATCCTGAAGACTCTAATTGCTTCGTTCACAAATTCCCTGCAGCTCTGTGAGCTCTACATTAGCACCAGCAGCTGAATTTTAGCAGAAATTCATTGCCCCTCTCAATCCTGGCTCCAGCATAAAAATATATTTTCCACACACACCCAGTCATCACCAGGGAATAATAATAATAAAAAAAAACACCTATATTGAATAATTTGGAATGTGATGTTTTCCTGAAAACTGAAACTACACCCTTAAAATATTACTATTTTAAAATGGTATTTTCATATTTACAACATTTTTTATATTGAAACTTAAGTTTGTTTAGTGAAAAAAAATTACAAAATTGATGTACAAACCTATATACTGTATATGTTATATTGTATAACTTATGAAGACTAGTAAACAGTACCTTCTAATCCCAGCCTCAGGCAGCAGTTACTTCACCCCTGAGACTTGTTAAGGTCATGGGGAACCTCACAGAGGGCAAGGTTGGCCAGACAAATGAGAGGCAAGAAGAAATGTTTTTATCAGTCAATTATCTTTGCTGCAATAATTTTTTTAAATGGAGAAATCAGATGACTGTAATGTTTTATCAGTTTCTGATATCATAATGTCTTCGTCTTCCCCTTACACAGATACTAAGATTTTGCTAAGGCATAAGGAACTCCTTCAGGTTCTTTTTCTGCTCTATTTGCCTTTGCTGTAAAACTAAGACATTGAGGTTGATGTACAAAATTGATGGAAAATTGCCCAAAGCAACCAATTGGAATTCAGATACCATTTTCAAGTGTGGACATCTGTCTGACTGCTTTGATGAAAAGCCCAATTTTTACATCCTCTTTTAGTTCTTTGTAACAGGCACTGGTGTTTATTTGGCCGCATGTAGACTTTCTCAGTCCTTTGTGGTCCT
Source organism: Rana kukunoris (assembly GCA_029574335.1). Lineage (NCBI taxonomy): Eukaryota > Metazoa > Chordata > Amphibia > Anura > Ranidae > Rana > Rana kukunoris. Next base: position 76,648,217 of record CM056053.1, read on the forward strand.
CAGAAATCTTTAGGCTGAAATTAAAACAGCAAAATAAATAGATGAAATACATATACAGGAGCTGTTTTATTTATCAAAGGATTTTTATTTTTATACATCCATTTCTGAAATACACGGAATACAAGATATTTATTACACAGCTCTGTCTGACAGGGGAAGAGAGATGATTTTTCTCTGCTGCAGTCAAATGAGAAGTATGGAAATTTCAATGTATGCATGGGCAGGGATGATTTACAGAGTCAATCTACTAATAGACTTCTGTACGACCACCCTGTGTATGCAGAACATTGTCTGATATATTTCTACATATACAGTATGTGTTGTGATTGTTGTATTTATTGAAAATATCTTCAAAGAGATATTAGGAGGAAACCAGCCATGCCACTGGAAATAGACATTCATGGAGCTAAAGCATTTTTTGTTTTCTTTGACAATGGCTTCAATTACAACCCCTCCAATACATCCTCTTTAGAAGGATTGTGGCATTAAACTTTCCCCAACTGGCAGATCGCATCGTCCATAAGATCAGTGAAATCCACTCCTGTGACTTAGAATCAGCTGACAGTGGGTTAAAGCCCGCTGTCGGCTGACGTCACAGAACCGGTCCAGACTATGGAGGGATCCCAACAATAATGTCAGGATACATCCAGATGCTAACTGGCAGCTGGCTCAGTGCTCTAGCAAGTTCTGAAGGGGCAGAGCAGAGAGTGGTGACTGACAATCACCACTCTCTCCTCCGGGAAGACTGAGAACAGCAATGCTGCAGCCATATAGTTGAGTATGAGTGTTTATTTTTTTACAATCTCAATGTAATGACATTATAGGTTCTAAATTAACGTATATACTGTAAAAAAAAATCAGGAAGGTTTAAAAAAATAAATACAATTTGCCTGTTGATCAGGGGAAAGGAGGAACCAGGAAAGACAGCATATCAGCCACAGGCGTTCACATCTAGCAATAGCTCCATAAACGCATATGTTCAAATTGACCAAGCACATTTATTAGGGAGAAACTCTGAAAGACACCTCCATTTAAGTTATTAATAGGGATGATCTTTATTTACCTGGAAATTTGTTGGTCAGCAATGATTAGTAGCATCTTAGAGCACTTCACAAAAAAGAGACAACTAAACAACTGCCCAGTGCAATGATTCACCCTTCTCAGAACTTTGGGGTCACTACACTAGAAAATTATGCAATTGGTTTTAACAGAAATCTTCCACTTTATTTTATCCAATAAAGTGTCACAAACAAGCAGTACAATAAACACCTCCCTCTGTCATAAAATGGCTACCAACTTATTCCTAATCAAATGATAGAATTCTGACTCCTGCTTCAGAAAGGGTTGGTTTAGTTAAAATATTGTAGTGATCCAATGATGAAAGGTGGCTTTTTGCACTTTTGAAACAAGCAATCCCAGCAAAAGACAACTTATCTTAATAGTTATGCCAGTAACTAGAATTCATTAATGTACAGTAACACAGCTGTAATTGTAATGTTTCAGCAAGTAATGTATAATTCTAACTCACCTGAGTGACCACTGATTAATGAAATATTAAGCAATTTCTAGTCATTACCTATTTCAATTGCTGATTCAGATCATGCTGTCAGCAACATAAAGCTGCTGTATCAACAGAGCAAGCCTTCATTAATTAAAGTAGACTCATTAAAATGAAAAAAAAAAAAAAAATGAAATGGAAATATAAAACACTCATTAGTTCAGTTATGTGTTAATTCAAAAAGCAATATACAGTATGTAGCTTATAAAGTTCTTAATAGAATTTCCTGAGATCTTTCATTATAATACATTCCCACTAAACACCAGAAATCAGGCTGAGAGTGGGAATGGCACTACTGTGTGATAATCAGGCTGTATACCATTGCAAAATGCTGTAATTATAAAAAGGTATAGGGTGAGCTACCTAACAACATTTTAAGTGAATCCTGTGTTCCAGATCAGACCTGGAGAACATACAAACTGCCTTGTTACCTTCAGTTACTAGCTATCTGTTATTTTGATTATACTCTATTTTTTTATGATCAAGGATAGATCTGATCCCTAATTATATTTCTTTTAAAACGATCTAATTTGTTTCTTGATTCTCATGGTCTTCCTCAGAATTCCTTCTATAAGTTAAAGTAAGAAAAGAGTAAAGTGAAAAACTAGCTAGCTACATCAGAGACTGCTTAGAACTTACTTTAACCACTTGCCTACTGTGCACCTACACCCCCTTCCTGCCCAGACGAAATTTAAGCTTCCGGCACTGCGTCGCTTTAACTGACAATTGCGCGGTCGTGCGACGTGGCTCCCAAACAAAATTGGCGTCCTTTTTTTCCCACAAATAGAGCTTTCTTTTGGTGGTATTTGATCACCTCTGCGGTTTTTATTGTTTGCGCTATAAACAAAAATAGAGCGTCAATTTTGAAAAAAATTCAATATTTTTTACTTTTTGCTATAATAAATAACCCCAAAAATATATAAAAAAAATATATTTTTCCTCAGTTTAGGCCGATACGTATTCTTCTACATATTTTTGGTAAAAAAAAAAAAAAAAATAGCGTTTATCGATTGGTTTGCGCAAAATTTATAGTGTTTACAAAATAGGGGATAGTTTATGGCATTTTTTTTTTTTTTTTTACTATTAATGGCGGCGATCTGCGATTTTTTCATTAGGACTGCGACGTTATGGCGGACACTTCGGACACTTTTGTGACATTTTTGGGACCATTTACATTTATACAGTGAACAATGCTATAAATATGCATTGATTACTGTATAAATGTGACTGGAAGTGAAGGGGTTAACCACTAGGGGGCGGGGAAGGGGTTAAATGTGTGTCCTATGAGTGTTCTAACTGTAGGGGGAGGGGGGTGACTGGGGGAGGTGACCGATTGTGTCCCTATGTACAAGGGACACAACCGCTCTCCTCTCTCCCTGACAGGGAGGTATCGCCGCGTGCGTTAGAGTGCCAGCTTTTTTGAGGCTTGATGTCCTTTGATACCACTATGAGCTCTTATTATTTGTTTTATTAGAGCCTCTTATATGCTTATTATTTTTTGGTCTCCCTTACCAGCATTGCTGGTCTGGCATCCCCGGGGTATTTGTTGCCTCGATCTGATCTCATGGAGATCTTGTGGTAGGTGGAAATCTATCTGTGGTGCGTGTATACATGCTATGTGATGGTGGAGGGTGGGTCCATGTGGTGTTTTACTCAACTGTATTGCCTTTTTGTCCAGTCATCTAACCATGTTACACTGCTTGAAAGTTTGATTATGATGTCTCCTAATATATGTACTTTGCTATTTTAGAGCCACATTTGGTCACGTCCTAGTCCCCTGATGAAGCCAATGTTTGGCAAAACATTAGACAAATGCTCCTACTATATTATCCATGAGATCTAACCTTTTAAAAACATTGTTCTGTGTATGCAAATGATCTATCTTAATTTAATGTAACTAATACAATTTATGAAAAATCTCCTATAAATATTGGTACTGATTCTTTGTGGCACATCCCCCGTTTCATTTGACATGTAAACACAGAGGGCTAGATTCAGGTAGGACTTACGCCGACGTATCTCAATATGCGCCGCGTAACTCAAAATGTGCGCCGTCGTATCCGTACCCACAGAACTAGATACAACCGAAAATAGGCTTCTCCCGACCGACATAACTTTCCTACGCCGGCGTATCGTAGGCGCATATTTACGCCGAACGCATCTGGCGCACCGATTGATTTCCTATGCAAATATGCAAATGAGGGAGATACGCAGATTCCCGAACATACGCGCGTTTGGCACAGGCTATGCACGGTGCGTCTAAGCTGTATGCCCTGTCTAAAGTTACCCCTCATAAAGCAGGGGTAACTTTGCACCAGACTTGCACAAGTCAGCTGGAGAGTAGCTTCAGCAGCACCGTTACGGACGAGCTGAGCAACCACACTTGCAGGACAACACATGGCAGCCATGGTTCTAGCACTACTAATGGGTCCACCGCCACGTAGGAGGAGGAGGGCACGGGAGAGAAAATACTGCACGCGCATAAACGTCTTTGGCATGGGTGATTCGGAGGTGTTTCGCATTTTCAGATTCAGCTATGAAGCCATCCAGGAAATAGCCACAGCCCTGCATGATGACATCACCAGCAAGACACACCGCTCACAAGCAGTGCAGCCACTGGTCAAGGTCCTGGCAACACTGCATTTCCTTGCCAGTGGATCTTTTCAGCGTACAAGTGGAGTCGTGTTTGGGCTGTCACAATCCACCATGAGCAGATGTGTGTACCAGGTTGTCCCCGCAATCCTCAGACGTATGTCCCACCACATCATCAAACTCACCCAGGAGCACCTGGGCAGAAGGCAATGCAGGATTTCTACAGCATTGCAGGATTCCCACGCACCATCGGGGCCATTGATTGCACACATGTGGCACTACGGCCCCCCGTGACACAGAGCATGTATACCGCAATCGTATGCATTGGCATTCCATCAACGTACAGGTGATAGCCGATGCCAAATACTTCATATGGCACGTCTGTGCCAAACACCCAGAGTCCAGCCACGACAGCTACATATACCGTCAAAGCAACATCCCAACGGAATTCGAACAGAACGTGTACGGGCACAGCTGGTTGGTTGGTGAGTGACATGGGAGTCAGGCATGATGCAGACATCGCGAGGGGCACATGCACGGCTAACATCCTACTGTCTTTTCCCTTCCAGGTGACTCGGCATATGCACTTGGACCCCATCTCATGACTCCATTCCGGGATCCCCAAACCAAAGGAGAGAGAAAATACAATGAAGCACACATACGCACCTGTGCAGTGGTGGAGCGCACAATTAGCCTCCTGAAGTCCCGTTTCCGATGCCTGGATACATCCGGGGGGGGGCCCTGTTGTATTCTCCAAATATCGTGTGTCAGATCATCGGTGCATGTTGTGTGCTGCACAACTACGCCATGAGAAAGGGCCTGGAGATTGACATATGTGATGACCTGACCCCCGAGCCACACAGTCCCCCCCTGCCTGAGGCTGCCCCATCTGCTGAGGGAAGAGCAGTCAGGAGGGTCCTCATGGTAGGCATCTTTGCACGTTAAACACACACATTCATTATGGCACACAGACAATGCACGAATGCACACCACTGTGGTCCCTAGATCACACACACCACATCCACATCACATTGGATTAGCCCAAGTCCAACATGCAGGTCTTGGGAGCAGCAACGCTGCTTCAAGGCCCCAATGGTGTCGCTGTCCATTCATACCACATTCACATGGTCGTGAGGATAACTTCTCCCCAACGACCGAGGGTGACACCCCTTACTGCCAGAAGTGTCACCCCCAACATTCACAAACCAGTCACACTGTAGCCTGCACTCCTCACCGTGTGCAGATCCTACAAAAAAATAAAAACTCATAACCTGAGTATACAAAAAATAATATAAATACTCTGACCTGAGTATAAATAAAAAAAAATATTAACTCATCACGTGAGCCAAAAAATAAAAATAAAGAAGGCACTCATCTGCCCTGACATGGGCTTCGCCTGGTGCCAAGGCCCGGCTCCTTAACTGCCTGGGGGGAGCCTCAGGGGGGGGTGGGGCATCAGGAGGTGGAAGAGCATCCCCTGGACTGTCCCAGGCTGGCTGCCTGCCCTCCATCGCCAGGGAAATGCGAGTTAGGACCGCATTTGTGCATTTGTGTCTGCCAGCAGAAGCCTGATCTGCCTCCCCTCCGCCATGATGGCCACTGCCAGGCTCTTCACCTCAGACGCAAGGCCTGCTGTGGTGGCCTGCAGCTCCCCCAGGCTGGTGACAACTGTAGCACAATTGCAGCTCACGTCTTGGATGCTGTCACTTAGCTGGGATGTTGATGCCAGGCTGTCAGCAATACGCCGCATCTGAACAGCCACATCACCCATATTGCGGGTCTGGCGGGCCTGATCCCTGGCAAGGGTTTCCTGTATGGCCTCAGGAACACCCCTTGTTTTGCGAGTTGCCTTCCGGGGCCATGAGGGGCTTGGGGCCGTGGGTGCATGTCTGTGAAGGGGATGAGGGGGCAGGAGAAGGGGACGAAGCAGCGTGGGGATCCCTTCCAGGACGGCCACACTTCCCGAGCCGCTTGTCACTGGATGCACATTGAGCAGTGAGGATGGAGCGGTTCAGCAGCCATGAAAGGAGGGGGAGAGGAGAAGCTACGGGTTTCCTGGCCATTTCCGGGTGTGCTGCGGATGTTCCGCGAGCGACGGACCGTGTTTCTGAACTTTCTAGTGCTGTGGAGAGCCTTAGTTAGCTGGGATCTTCCAGCTAACTAAGGCTCTCTACAGCACCAGGAACACCTTCCTCCGCTCGCGGAACATCCGCAGCACACTACTCTTTCAGCGCCCCAACTGACACTCCCCGGGGGCCCCGGCTAGTGCTATTTGGCCAGTTCTGATGTCCGGCTGTGCCCAGGGGTTGCCGCTCAGTAAGACGGCCCTGGACGCCTGCCTTTACATGCACATGAATTTTAATGTCATCTCAGTGTTAGCCCGTAGGGTTCAGTATTGTGTTGGCCCACCCATTGAAGCTATAACAGCTTTAACTCTTCCCAGAAGAGTTGAAGCTATTACACCTGCAAAGGATGGCCCAACTTAATATTGAACCCTATGGACTAAGACTGGGATGCTACTAAAGTTTATGTGTGTGTAAAAGGCAGGTGTCCCAATACTTTTGGTATTGTAGTGCTAGTACATACAGTCTCCCTCTTTTGTCATGTTACAACCAAAAACATAAATGTATTTTATTGGGATTTTATGTGATTGACCAACACAAAGTAGCACTTAATTGTGAAGGGGAAGGAAAATGATAAATGTTTTTCAAAAATGTTTACATATAAATATCTGAAAAGATTGGCGTGCATTTGTATTCAGCCCCCTTTTATTCTGATACCACTAACTAAGATCTAGTGGAACCAATTGCCTTCAGAAGTCATCTAATTAGTAAATAGAGTCCACCTGTGGGTAATTTAATCTAAGTATAAATACAGCAGTTCTGTGAAGCCCTCAGAAGTTTGTTAGAGAACCTTTGTGAACAAACAGCATCATGAAGGCCTAGGAACACACTAGACAGTTCAGGGTAGGAAGTTGTGGAGAAGTTTAAAGCAGGGTTAGGTTACAAAAAATATCCCAAGCTTTGAACATCTCAGGCAGCACTGTTCAATCGATCATCTGAAAATGGAAAGAGTATGGCACAACTGCAAACCTACCAAGACATGACGGTCCACCTAAACTGACAGGCCGGGCAAGGACAGCATTAATCAGAGAAGCTGCTAAGAGGCCCATGGTAACTCTGGAGGAATTGCAGAGATCCACATCTCAGGTTGGAGAATTTGTCTACACGACAATTATTAAGTCATGCACTCCACACATCTGGCCTTTATGAAAGAGTGGCAAGAAGAAAGCAATGGTTTAAAGAAAGCCATAAAAAGTCTTGTTTGAAAGAAGCCTTGTGAGGGATACAGCAAACAAGTGTAACAAAGTGCTCTGGTCAGATGAGACCAAAAATTAACTTTTTGGCCTAAAAGCAAAACGCTATATGTGGCGAAAAACGAACACTGTACATTACCCTGAACACACCATCCCCACCGTGAAACATAGTGGTGGCAGCATCATGTTGTGGGGATGCATTTCTTCAACAGGGACAGGGAAGCTGGTCAGAGTTAATAGGAAGATGGATGGAGCCAAATACAGGGTAATCTTAAATGAAAACCTGTTAGAGTCTGCAAAAGACTTGAGACTGGGGTGGAGGTTCACCTTCCAGCAGGACAAAGACTCTAAACATACAACCAGAGGTACAATGGAATGGTTTAGATCAAAGCATATTCATGTGTTACAATGGCCTGGTCAAAGTCCAGACCTAAATCCAACTGAGAATTTGTGGCAAGACTTGAAAATTGCTGTTTACAGAAGCTCTCCGTCAAATCTGACAGAGTTGAGCTATTTTGCAAAGAAGAATGGGAAAAAATGTCACTCTCTAGATGTGCAAAGCTGGTAGAGACATCCCTAAAAAGACTTGCAACTGTAATTGCAGAAAAAGGTGGTTCTATTGACTCACAAGTATTGACTTAGGGGGGGGGGGGGGGGGGGCTGAATACAAATGCACGCCACACTTTACCTTTTTTTATTTGTAAAAAAATTTAAAAACCATTTATCATTTTCCTTTCCACCCCACAATTATGTGCCACTTTGTGTTGGTAAAAATCCATTTAAATTTTTTGCTTGTAACATGACAAAATGTGGGAAATTTCGAGGGTTATGAAGACTTTTTCAAGGCACTGTATAAGAGTAAATACAGTTTCATAATGCTGTTTTCAGGTATATAATATAGATGTTATTTTTTTTTTTTTTTTTTCTGACAGCTACAGATTCTGTACCACATATTTACCCTTACTAAAGGAATAATATGTATGCAGGATAGAGCAGCAGATAATGATAAGCTAATACCCCATTTTTCATGACCATCAGAACTACATGTCTGATTACTGGCAAATCTGTAGATACATGAAGAGTAATAGGCTTTAGCTACAGTTCTATAAATAGGATGTCAAAGAGAGAGTCGTTGATAGAAAAAGCACTTAAAGAAACCACTAGGGTTGCAGGAGGGAATAACATTTTATTGAAAGAATAATGTTAGAACAAGAGGTCAAGCTCTATGGCTGGAGGGTGACAGGTGGGCAGATGTAGGGTCAGAGGGGTTTATAAAGAAAGCTGGAATCGTTTTCTGCCTGTAGGAGAGGTGAAACAAACACAACAAAGCCAACACAAATATAGATTTCTAAAGATTTATATACTAGAGGCATATGAGTAAACAATATTCCAGGCCTGAATCCTATTGACAACTTGTAGGAAAGGCAATTAATCTATTAATCTAAGTGTTCTTGTTTTCAAACATAAACCTCAGCACCTGGAATGACTCAAAACTCCATTAAAGCCTTTACTCCAGAATCCAATTACCCCCCCCCCCCCATATGATTGCTGGATTAAAAAAAAAATCCAATCCAAATGCCCTTTTTACTTACCTTAAGCCACAGCCACAGCAGACCAGAGTTATTTCTTCTTCTGTTTACTTCCTGCTTGGGTCCTTCTTCAGGTGTCCATATCAATGCCTGCATGAAGTTGCCCTTTCCTGTTGGATGTCCAGCGCAAGGGTTCTCTCAGAATCCAGAAGATATGATAGGGGACTGGCAATCTCAGGTCCCATCTCACAGCTGGATTTGTGATCCCCCATGCCTTGTAACAGCAGTGATGGGACCTGAAGGGGGACTTAGATGAGTATACCTGGTTTCACAAGGTTAGGGCAAAATGGCTATTAGGATGGGAGAGAGGGGGTGGGATAGAGGGATAGGGAAAAAAAAAAACTTTTTTTTAATGAGGCTTTAAAAAATGTGTTAAAATTTATCCCACAAATCTACAACCCTTATTAACATTTTTTCCCCACAACCCCTTTGCTAATCACATTTGCCACATCATCATTATAATTTCTACTGCTTCACTGAATAAGCCATTTGGTTTTAGAACTTGGCTGCCCATTTTATGTGATGACATTGCAAAAAGCAAACAAGAACTAAGTATAAAGTTTACAATATATTTTGCAAAGGGGCAATCTAATTCAGCAGAGTGTAATTTTTCACACGGCATGCTTCCTAATTGTTGCTGGTTGGAATTGTTTTATTAAAGGTCTTTTTTTCCACTGGTCACAACAGTAGAATATGCCTAACCAATGTGCATCATCACAGAATCGTATATCCCATCGTGTGTACATGGCTTTTGAGTCTTTTTTCTTTTTTTGTTTTAGATTATAACATTTAGCTTGGGACGAGTAGAGTATATCAGGCAGTTGTTGCTGACAGTCCACTCAAGAGTTTTTTTCACAGCACCTAATGCCATCCTTTGAAAAAAGTAAGAACACTGTGCACCAAAAACACCACACACCCTCACCCTGGTGCACTGCAACTCATTACCTTATTCCCATTTACATGGCACAACAGGTGCAACAGGGCAGTCCAATACCTTGAGTAAATATTGGAACATTTCCAGCCAGTGGTACATCCTTGACAACTAGTAGTCCATGGATATAATTGCTTGTAAGTGTTTTGACTTTACAAGAGGAAAATAAAATAAAATTTGAAAAAACAAAACAAAAAAAAGTGATTATAGTTGAGAAATTGTCTGGGTCTAAACCAGTGTTTAACTCTAAACACTATCAGAGGTCAGGTTTGTGGCCTTGTGGTCTTTTTTCAGAGATCATTGACCTCTTATTCTATGTTGGAAGGCAACATTTTTGTTTCAATATCAGATGTTTCTGAAAGGTTGAAATCTGATTACACCTGGCCTGGAATGCAAGCAGAGCAAGTTCACCCAGCAGGATGTTGATAACGAGGAGTCATGAATAGGAATCTCTGACAGGATGTTCTCGCAGGCCTCCTGATGTGAGATATGGGGGTAGAAAAAGACCACCAGAAGGGGTGCGAATTCAAATGTCCTGTTATATAACATCAAAAGCCAGCTGTTACTGAAAGATGACCAGGTCAGAATCAGTGATTCATGGACTATGTTCTGCCCCTAGTGGGCACGACAGCAAGATTCATGAAGGGTGGGCAGAAGAAGAATATATTATCAAGGACGATCACTTAAATATTCTTATTGGATACAGATGGCTAGATAGACGAGCAGTGGGTGTTGTGTGGATGGTGTCTGAGTGGGCTTTAAAAGATTAAAGAAGCATATCAGGGGTTAAAGTAGAACTATAGGCAACTTTTTAAAATTATTTTGGATAGAGCAAGGGAGGGTTATACCCTCTATCAGATTAGTTTTCATCATCTGTGTCCCATTGTGGAGATCTCCTTTCACTTCCTGTCCCATGGCCAACAGGAATGAGAGGAAATCCCTACAAATTACGGGGATTCTTTGGGTACCCCAGGCCACCAGAACCAGTGTCCCCATTAGAAGATTTTCCTTTATTACTTTTCTGGGGACAACCCAAAATTTGGGATTTTCTTTTAATTTTTACATTCAATGATAATGGTAAGCAGGGCGAATAGAAAGGGTAAATGTCCTTAACGGGGGCACAGACAATCATAAAAACTGACAAGTGTTCTGATACCTCTCCACTTTACCCAAAGCAAGAACAAAAAAGGTTTAGTTATATAAAGGTATATATATATATATATATATATATATATATATATATATATATATATATATACTGTATTTGCTGGCGTATAAGACTACCTTTTACATTAAAAAAAACTGGCCAAAAAGCAGGGGTCGTCTTATACGCTGGGTCAGCTACTCGGATGCCTGCTGGATGTGCGGTAATACTCTATGTATCTTCGGCTACATACAGTATATACAGATTAGCCAATCCCGGTGAGCGATGTATTAGAATGAATACAGAGCCTGCTCAAATTGGGGTAACAACCTCTGCCAATTCGGGTGCCTACATACCTACATACAGTAGCCTGGTCGGATTGGCTTTGAGAGTCAGAGAAGCGTGGGCTGATGATGTTACAGCCTCTGCCAATCCAAGCAGGCTTTGTATTCATTAGTAGAATACATGGCTCGCCGTAATTGCCTTCAGCTCCAGCAAGAATGAATAAGAATATGGCTCCAGAAGAAAAAAATATGAAGCATCCAAATAGGGGTCATCTTATACGGTGAATACAGGCAAAATTTAGGGGGTCGTCTTATAGGCCCGGTGGCCTTATACGCCGGCAAATACGGTATATATAAATATATACTGTATATATATATATATTGCGAGCTGCCATGATTGTTTTTGTGTATACAAATTAACAGTGTCCAAAATAAAAAAATTAACTGCCTAATAAAAAAGAAAAAAAAAACACACATTTTTCCCTAATCAATCTCCAGATTCTAATACAGCAGCTGCTTTACACCCAACATGACTCTCATACCAGCCACCACATCTGGAAATATAATCCACTGTGTACCGTGATAGCCTTTTTCTTTTTCTTTTGGGTGCCATTTGGTCTTTATATATATATATATATATATATATATATATATATATACACAGTACAGACCAAAAGTTTGGACACACCTTCTCTTTCAAAGAGTTTTCTTTATTTTCATGACTATGAAAATTGTAGATTCACACTGCAGGCATCAAAACTATGAATTAACACATGTGGAATTATATACATAACAAAAAAGTGTGAAACAACTGAAAATATGTCATATTCTAGGTTCTTCAAAGTAGCCACCTTTTGCTTTGATTACTGCTTTGCTCACTCTTGGCATTCTCTTGATGAGCTTCAAGAGGTAGTCACCTGAAATGGTCTTCCAACAGTCTTGAAGGAGTTCCCAGAGATGATTAGCACTTGTTGGCCCTATTGCCTTCACTCTGCGGTCCAGCTCACCCCAAACCATCTCAATTGGATTCAGGTCCGGTGACTGTGGAGGCCAGGTCATCTGGCGCAGCACCCCATCACTCTCCTTCTTGGTGAAAACAGAGGAGGTGACAGTGGCACCTTTGGTACCACAAAACATTGGGAAAGGACCTGACATTTTCCATTGACTCAAACAAGAGCTCTAAGGACTGTGTAGAAAAGCTTGATCCAGTTACAGAAGATGTTATCAAAACCAAAGCACTTAAGCGCTTTACATATATAACTTCACTCTATTCCTTCAAACATATCTAAATGCTCTATTTGTCGAGTTATTGACAGGGATCTAAATATTTAAAAAATTGCATCTTATACTCACAGCTGTGGAGGAGTTAGGCCTGGATGAATAATAGATGTAATGATTTTATTTAGTCTGTTGGCAAAGATTTTAGCTAAACTTTTAATATCTGAAGTAAGCAGTGAAATTGGTCTGTAGGATAACAGGGATAATAAGTATTTTAATTTCTTAGGTATAACTGTGATAATAGCTTCCAACATAGACAGAGGGAGGCTACCAGACACCAAGACTGCAGAAGTATACTTCCATATTGTGTTAAGACTTCATTCTTGAGCTCCTGTATAGTTATCGAGACATTCAACATACAAATGTCCGATGGGGATACTGTAAGCAAATTAATACCATCTAAGGCTTCATGTACACTGCTGCTGGTAAACGGACATTCAGGAGCAGTTGGGCGTTTTTTTCACCTGACACTGAACTGTCCTCTATGTTATCTTATTAGTACATGTACAGAGGGTCGTTGAGTTTAGAAGAATTTTTTGGAAAGCAAAAGAATGCTTTCAAGACGGATGGTCAGAGGCATTTGAAACACCAAATGCCTGTTACAGCTTGTAAGGGCATGTAAACGCGGTAACTTGTGTTTAGCCGCTTTTTTTTTACAGGCGTTTTTAACGGAGATACATGCAATGCAAAAAAGCTTCTGAATGCAAATGTGGCTAAACACGGCATGTAAAAATGGTACAATGGACATTTTTAAATGTCGTTACTACCTAACAAGTTAAATTGTTCAGGAGAGGTTTAAAATGCCCCCCCCCCCCCCAAATCTTCAACCTCTGCAGCAATGCTGGCAGGATTCATGCATCTATTTCCCAAAGACAACCTCTAGATATGATGCTGAGCACATGCACTCAACTTCTTTGGTCGACCATGGTGAGGCCTGTTCTGAGTGGAACCTGTCCTTTTAAACCGCTGTATGGTCTTGGCCACTGTGCTGCAGCTCAGTTTCAGAGTCTTGAAAATCTTCTTATAGTCTAGGAAATCTTTATGTAGAGCTAAAAAAAAAATCAGATCCTCAGAGTTCTTTGCCATGAGGTGCCATGTTGAACTTCCAGTGACCAGTATGAGAGAGTGAGACTGATAACACCAAATTCAACTCACCTGCTGCCCATTCACACCTGAGACCCTGTAACACTAATGTGTCACATGACACCAGGAAGGGAAAATGGCTAATTGGGATGTACTCACTTTTGTTGCTAGCGGTTTAAACATTAATGTCTGTGTGTTGAGTTATTTTGAGGGGATAGCAAATTTACACTGTTATACAAGCTGTACACTCACTACATTGTAGCAATTGTAGTGATTTCTTCAGTGTTGTCACATAAAAATGAGAGCGCTGTACTCGCTTTTGTGAGATACTGTACATATAGACCAAATACGTGAGACTACATTGGGAGGGGGGGGGGACCCTCCACAGGTAAGAAAGAACACAAAAGACACATAGCGGAGGAGAGCAAAAAAATAATGAATTTAATTAACCACTTAAGACCCGGACCAAAATGCAGGTAAATGATCTGGCCCCTTTTTGCGATTCGGCACTGCGTCGCTTTAACTGACAATTGCGCGGTCGTGCGACGTGGCTCCAAAACCAAATTCACGTCCTTTTCTTCCCACAAACAGAGCTTTCTTTTGGTGGTATTTGATCGCCTCTGTGATTTTTATTTTTTGCGCTATATACAAAAATAGAGCGACATTTTTGAAAAAAAAACAATATTTTTTACTTTTTGTTATAAGAAAAATCAAATAAACTAAATTTTAGTCAAACATTTAGGGCAAAATTTATTTAGCCACATGTCTTTAGTAAAAAAAAAATCACAATAAAAAAAAAATAGCTACCTAGCAGGAACAGCGACACTAATACAGCGATCAGAAAAATGATCGCTTAGTGACGCTGGCAATAGGTAGTGAAAGGGTTAACTAGGGCGGTGATCAAGGGGTTAAAACTTTATTAGGGGGGGTAGGGGGCTATCCTGAACCTAACACTAACTGCATGTCACACTGACACTAACTGCAGTGATCATACATATAATCACTGCATTCAGTGACACTGTGACAGGGGGGAGGGGGTGGGGGGGGGCGATCGGGGGGTTAAATGTGCCTATGTGTAGTGTGTGTCAGTGTAGTGTTGTGCAGACTCACTGTGCGATGTGATCTCTCCTCAGTGGTGGTTGAAAAAACCGCTGAGGGGAGAGATCACATCACTTCCCCCTTCCTGTGTTTACTCAGGAGGAGGAAATGACACGCAGGGGAGCGCACGCATTGGCTGAGAGCGATCCGGAGGGGGCGGACAAAAACGAACCGCCGCCCCCTCTGCACGGATCGCTCGGCCAGGTAACCGGACCGCCGTATGTACGGAGGGGGGGGGGGGTTCGGTCAGACCCCTGAACCCCCTCAAGGCACCAACGTATATATACGTTGATGTGCCTGTCGGTGCCATTCTGCCTACGTAAATGTACATGCGGCGGTCCGCAAGCAGTTAAATAAACAGTAAAAAAAGGGGGGACAGACCATATTGGTTCCATAAAGAATGAGGAAGATAATCTGGTTACAAAGGATGGGGAGATGGCGAAGGTATTGAATTTATTCCTCTCCTTAGTCTTCAAGTCGAGGGAATTGGGGGGTTTCAGTAACCAAAACTGCTGTGTTTATCCTCATGACACATCACAGGAAGCTTCCTCATGGCTAACAGAGGACAGAATTAGAAGTAGACTTGGAAAACGTAACATTAATAAGTCACTGGGTCCAGATGACTTGCACCCGATTGTCCTTAGGAAACTCAGTCAAGTAATTGCCAGACCATTTATCCTCATTTTTACTGACAGTCTACTGACTGGAATGGTACCAGCTGATTGGAGAAAAGCCAATGTAGCACCAATATTTAAAAACGGGCCAAAATACATCCCTGGGGATTACAGACCAGTTAGTCTAACATCAATAGTATGCAAGCTCTTGGAGGGGATGATAAGGAACTATATACAAGATTTTAGTAATGAAAACTGTATCATTAGCAGTAATCAGCATGGATTCATAAAGAATCGTTCTTGCCAAACCAATCTATTAATCTTCAATGAGAAGGTGAGCTGCCATCTATATAAAGGAAGGCCTGTAGACATGGTGTATCTGGATTTTGCAAAAGCAGACTCATAAACGTTTACTGTACAAAGTAAGGTCTGTTGGCATGGACCATAGGGTGAGTACATGGATTAAAAACTGGCTACAAGGGTGAGTTCAGAGGGTAGTGATAAATGGGCAGTACTCAAAATGATCAGAGGGTAGAAAGTGGGTTCCTCCAGGGTTCTGTGCTGGGACCAATTGTATATAGTTTGTTCATTAACGACCTGGAGGATGGGGTAAACAGTTCAATCTCTGTATTTGCGGATGATACTAAGCTAAACAGGGCAATAACTTATCTGCAGGATGTGGAAACCTTGCAAGAAGACCGAAACAGATTACTGGGGTGAGCAAATAAGGTTTAATGTGGAAACATCTAAAACTAGGGTTGTCCCGATACCTCTTTTTTGGGACCGAGTACAAGTACCGATACTTTTTTTCAAGTAGTCACCGATACCGAATACCGATAATTTTTTTTTAATGTCCCCCACAAATGCAGCCATGTCCCCCACAAATGCAGCCATGTCCCCCACAAATGCACAGGCGGTGGTTTCAGTGGAGAGCATCCAGGGATATACAATGTAATACTGACATATAATCACACACATAGGTTGGACTTGATGGACTTGTGTCTTTTTTCAACCTCACCTACTATGTAACTATGTAACTATGTCTACTCTGAAGCATCTGAATGCACATCATGTAAAAGAGTTGTAATATTATGTACATAAACCTTCTTGGATATACGTTCAAGCTTAAAGTTTCCATTGAGGTCTCAAAGGATAAGCGCCCTATCACGATGGTTAAGAACCCGTACTAAAAACAGCTGCAGAGGGCTAGCAGGGCAAAGGTCTAGCAAGTACTCGGTGTGCTCTTTCTACAGAAAAAGTCATAGAAATATGATCTTTTCCAATGATCTCCCATAGCCATGTTTCTGCAATTTCTGTAGTATTGGAACCTTAAGCATGCTCTGGAATGCCCACCAGCTTGATATTGTTACGTCAAAGGCAGTTTTCCAGATCGTCTGACTTGCAAGTATTAATATTAACTTTTTTCTTAGCATTTTTACCATCTGTGCACATTGGTCTTCTATTTCGCTGACACAGCCCACCAAGGCAGACATGTGTTCCATTATTTTCTGTACATCTTGATGGAGAAAAGTAAATTCTTCTCTGAATTCCTGCACTTGGCCAGGTAAATTGCAGGGAGTACACAAGTAAATATGCGCAAGGAGTGAAAAACACACAGGTACCTCAGCAGTATAGATCATAAAAAATTGATAATGATAAATAATAATGTACAAGAGGTTTTTGTACAGTATAAGTGGATAAGTTAAAAATAAAGTTTAAATTAAAAAAGTCCAAGGCTCAGGGGTATGTGGATAAAAGAGTCCGAGGATGGGTGAAGAATTGTTAGTTATAGAGGTCACACATACATGCTCAGGGCTGCCATCATGGAAGAACAGAAACCGTGTTCCAAATACTGTAAAAGGAAAACAAGGGGAGAGGCGCCTCTAAGAGTAGATGTTTAGATGATTTCATCGGTTTAATACATACAGGCAACTCACGTTTAGTAGAGTAAAAACCAGCTCTGAAATGCGTTGCATGCCAGTGACGTCACTACGTTCGGATTGCCGCAGAATTCAAAGTTCCAGCCTGACCCTGCATCTTTACCACCGCCGCCGGCCCCAACACCTTACAGCGGTTGGAAAAGGACAACTGCAGACAGCGCAGCGCACAAGAACAACAGTGACTGACCTGAGGACTTATTCCATCCAAAGAAATTTATACAATGCTTGTTTTTACTCTACTAAACGTGAGTTGCCTGTATGTATTAAACCGATTAAACCATCTAAACATCTACTCTTAGAGGCGCCTCTCCCCTTGTTTAAATTGCAGGGAGAAGGTTGACATTGTTTTACTGCTTTACGCACATCTAATAGTGTAGGTACTGTGGACTCTGGTGGTAAAGATGAAGCATTAGGCAATTAATCAATGGGCAGTCCTGTGCTCTTACTTATAATTTCCTCCACATCGCAGACCCCTTGGTACAGAAGACTGTTTGCGATAATACTCTCCATTCCTGTACAAAGATCTTCTAATCCTTCCCTGGCAGCATGTGAGGGACCTCACTTTCATTGTTCATTGATGTCCGGGCATACCATTCAATTTTGGCAGCCGCCATTTGTTTGACCTTCTCTTTTGTGGACTTGCTGCCATGTGTTTGTTGAGAGGGCCAGCCAGGAACTTGAGATATCCTTTCGGCTATAGGAGCAGAAACCCCCCATTCCTCTTTCCTCCTAGTCATGATTCAAGGGTAACTGATTACAATGGGGCTATGTAAAACAAAAATCAAAAGAAAGGGAAACAACATTTTTCTTTTTGACTTTCCTTCTTTTCTGTCCCTCTTTTGGGGATAGCCCTTTAATATTATTTTGGAAAATAATATTGAATGGTATTGGTGGATTGGTCTATTGTCCATTGTCCATTGTCCTGAGGAGGGCAGCCCGTAGCATGCACAGTCTTTGGATTCGTATTCATATTTAATGTTTAAATTGAGCAAATTGAGCTCACCATCAGCTATCAACAGCCAGAAGGCTAGCAGCCTGACCCTCCAGACCCCCTTGGACTGATGTTCCCGGGGAAGCAGAGCAGCAAGGCATCCCTTCTCTGAGCCTGGCTGAGCCCCTAAGGACACCGCCGATCCCAGCCGAGTACTGATGATCTATAGAAGCAGGCAGGTGTCCCAGCTCTGAGCCTAGCTGAGACTCCCCGAAGCCTCACAAAACCTGCACAAACACTGCTGTCACCACCAGTCCATTCTTAGGAATGAAGCTCCATAGTCCCAAGCCCACACAAGGAAAAAAAGGAACAGAAAGACACCCATGTCACCCTTAAATTCAGATTAAAATTACTGTTTTCATGGTGTATGATATTTCAATATCCTTTTTGATTTAGTTAAAGTGGTAGTATACTCTATACTACCACTTTCACTTACAGGTAAGCCTATAATAAGGCTTACCTGTAAGTATAAAGAATATCTCCTAAACCTGTACGGTTTAGGAGATATTCCCCCCGCAATGCGCCGCTGATTGCAGCGGCGCATGCGCAGCGGGGATCCTCGGTGAAAGGACCGTCAGCCGCCGGACCTTGCCGAGTTGAAATCTCCCGCGCGCATTCGACGACATCGCCGCTCCAGCCAATCACAGCGCTGGAGGGGCGATACCCAGAAGGCACGCCGGAGCAAGATGACATCCCGCTCAGCGTGGACCAGGTAAGTGCTCTTCACCTCGTTCCGAGGTAAGTATTTAATAAACAGCTAGTATGCGGTGCATACTAGCTGATTATGCCTATTGCCTTTCAGGTGGGGAAAATTTTTTTTTTTCAATCGCGGGTATACAACCGATTTAAATGATTCCTGTTGGAAAGCAACATGTTTTATCTGTAGTAGTTGCCAGTTTCCAATGTTCTTTTTTGGCATGATTAAGCACTATTTCTTTTATTTTTCTGGTTTAATATGTTTATTGATTTAAAACAAGAATTTAAGACATACATTTTAAATATTGGGAGACATGGATTGGAAAACTGTTCGCCTGTATGGTACGCACATGCTCAAACTCAAGTATGAGACGGGATCGATCCTTCTGGTACTAGTGTTCGTAATGGAGATATCACATTCGTCACGCTGCAAAGTGCTGAAAAGCGTGAAACGTCTCTCACCAAACTTTTAGTAACACGAGGATCAGCAAAAGCAGCCCAAAGGGTGGCACCACTGGAATGGAACTTCCAGGCATACTTTTGTCTGAGCGTGTGTATGCAAGGCAGGCTAAGAGGAATTCTGTTGGTAAAACCATAATTTTTTGATCCAACGAAAAAAAAACGTACTAGACATCACAGTAACATGACAAAAGTAGAAATTAAAACAAAGAAAGAGAAAAGGAGGAACAAAGTAGAGGTTGAGAGGGAAAGGGGAAACCAGTGTCCAGCTTCATGATATTAAAATCGCTGCTTCTGGCAAAACTAATTTTTTTTTTTTTTAATGGATTAGTATATGTCCCCCAGATCAGTGCCCAGATCCCATGCTATTTGTTTGATAATCCTTTGCCTAATAGCTAAGAAAATTACTATTATTGATTTTACAGATACGGCACCCATTGATTGAATTTGGCATCCAAACGTATCTATTGTTCACCAAACTCTGCTCGAACTGGACCCAGGTATGCTCAGCCCATCACTACTAAACACTGTGGGGTAGATTCTCTTATAGAGGCGTATCTTTGTGCAGGCGTAGCGTATCTTCGTTACGCTACGCCGCCGCAACTTAGAGAGGCAAGTGCCTAATTCACAAAGCACTTGCATCCTAAGTTACGGCTGCGTATCGTAAATGTGCCGGCATAAATGCGCCTAAGTCAAATGTGGAAGAGGTGGGCGTGTTTTATGTAAATTACTCGTGACCCCACGTAATTGACGCTTTTATCGAACGGTGCATGCTCCGTCCGTGGACGTATCCCAGTGTGCATGCTCCAAATCATGCCGCAACTACTCAAAGCTTTCGACGTGATCGTAATTAACGCACAGCACTATTCACGGACGACTTGCGCAAACGACGCAAAACATGAAAAATTTGACGCTTTTCCGACGTCCATAACTAACATTGGCTACGCCTCATAGAGCAGGGGTAACTTTACACCGGACATACGCTTACGCAAACAACGTAAAAAAAATGCGCTAGGCGCAAGTACGTTTGTGAATCGGCTTATCTAGCTCATTTGCATATTTGACGCGTAAATTGACGGAACCGCCACCTAGCAGCCAGCGTAAATATGCAACTAAGATACGACAGCGTAAGAGACTTACGCTGGTCGAATCTAAGCAAAATTCTGGTAGAATCTGTGGTGGCGTAGCGTAAGCCATTTATACTACGCCACCGCAACTTACTGGAGAAAGTGCCGTATTCTCCAAGCACTTTCTCCGTAGTTTTTGGCGGCGTAGTGTAAATGGCCCGGCGTATCCCCGTGTAATTCAAAGGGGGCAGCTTGTATTTAAATTAAGCGCGCCCCCACGTCGATCGAACTGCGCATGCGCCAGCCGGGAAAAAAGCCCAGTGCACATGCTCCAGCTCACGTCGGAAAACGTTGTTGAAACCGGTGTGAAAACGACGTGATCGTCACTTACGCAATGCCCTATTCGCGAACGACTTAGTAAAACAACATAACCGACGGAAAAAGAGGACGCTGACCCGACGCCATACTTAACATGGCATACAAGGCATACAACGGAACTTTGTAAACCTACCCCTTATATAGCAGGGGTAGGTTTACGCTTACGGAAACTACGTAAACGACGACGAGGCGGCGTAAAAACTTCCGGGAATCGGCGTATTAGGCTCATTTGCATAGGCAAATGAGAAATCAACGTAAAGGCCACCTAGCGGCCAGCGAAGTAATTACATCTACGATCCGACGGGGTAAGTGTTTTACACCTGTCGGATCTTCGCTGTATCTATGTGTAAGTGATTCTAGGAATCACACGCATAGATACCCAGGGAAAAAAACAGAGATAGGATGGTGTTTCCTGTGATACACCGTCGTATCTCTTTTGAGAATCTGGCCCACGCTGCGTATCTCGAGATACACCAACGTAACTTCTTTGAGAATCTGGCACTGTGTTTTCACGTTGGCTCAAAGTCAGGGCTATTAAGAAGATTATAGTTTTGTTTTGTTTTTATATACATGAAAAGGGATTAACTTGTTACAAATAATCTTATCAAATTGTGTTACTAAAGAATCTTTTTTTATTCTTTGAGTTTCCCTCTTCCGTAGAAACAGTAATCCTGACTCTTGCCTAAAAGTTTAACTTACAGCGTCCAGTTTAGATATATCTCTATTCTACATAAGCCTTCCTTCTAATTTCCCTCATTCCTAACAAAACCACTTCTACAGCTATACCCAAATATTAAAATGAATCAGCCCTGCAAAGTAAATAAAACGTCATATTTTGCTTTTACCAAAGCTTTTTTTATATAGAAAAAAGTTGGTGACTCTACTAGTCAATTAGCATTATTCCCATAGAGTGACAGCATTGAATGTCCTGCTGTGATTTTACAGCACCAGTCACCCTGTACAGCTGCATCAGTCCATATGCTGAGGAGGAGGATTATCTACATTATGTATGTTAGAAACTGTCATAATCTTCATCAAACTAACTGGAGCACTGATTAAAGAAATCTAAAAAAAAGATACATCTCCTTTAATTACTTGATGAAAGATGACACTCAAACTATTGAAGACAAAGGTTTTTTTTTTAACTCATCAGCATATATGAAACTTCCGCTGATATAAAAAATATCTTGCACTGGCATGTGTCATCCTTGATCTACGCCTACCTAAAAATTCAATATTTTCATCTTACCAGAACAAGTGGTTTGGTCGTGCAGAACTGTGCAGGTCTTATCACCGGAAAAGCAACCTTCTTTGCTGCAGCTGAGTGCAATAAAGCACTGGTGCATTCTCCAGATACAGAGTGCCCACCAGCTGTAGAACACAATACATGACTCAAATGCTCCCTACCTGAACAATGGCCACCATCCCTATCTCTGTTTTACTGATGACAATTCTTATTTATCAACTCGCAGACTGTGCAATGATTAAAGAACGCTTCACTCTCCTATCTAGTGTTTTCTGTTTCAAGGTGAACAAAGAAGCTTTGGTAAGGAGTAGCTTTTCAAAAGAGAGATTTTTTGGCAAATAGTGTTTGCAATAAAGTAAAGTTAAACTATCTTAGAGCAGTGAGGGTTTAACTAGGGAAGTTTTTCACTAAAGTTATTTGAGTCAATTAAAGACTTAAATTTGTTGGCAAGGTACTTAAAGTAAAACTTTACCCAAAAGGGGGAATTCTGCTCTATGTCCTTCTCTACCCTTCCTCCATCAAATTTGGTATCATTTTTTTTTATTTTTTTGGGGAGTGGGTACATAGTTTTGATACCAGCTCCCACTTCTGATCAAATCACCTAGATGACCTGAGCAGAATTTGCCCCCCCTCCCTACTCACAGCCATCTGGGACACGTGACAGGTTCCAGAAGGCTAGAGGACCATTCACAAAGTGTAGCGTGGCTCACGAATGCACAGTGCAAAGCCGACTGTGAAGCCCCAAATGGTCACAGCCAGCTTCCCACACAAAATATGCTGGTGCCAGAGACCCAAAGATCGGTGAATAATCAGCATGGGTGAGGACAGCGTTGGATCCTTGGACAGGTAAGTCAGCAGTTACAGTATCAAGATTTTCTTTAACCATTTGAGCTCCGGAAGGTTTTACCCCCTTTCTGACCAGGCCATTTTTTGTGATACGCCACTGTGCTACTGTCACAATTGTCTGGTCCCTTTTCCCCACAAATAGAGCTTTCTTTTGGTGGTATTTGACCACCTCTGCAGTTTTTATTTTTTGCGTTATAAGTAAAAAAAGACAATTAAAAAAAACAAAAAACTTTTTTTTTATTAAAAACATACACAATAAAAAAATAGAATTTCTTCATAACTTTAGGACAATATGTATTCTGCTACATATTTTTGGTGAAAAAAACAAATAAGTGTATACTGATTGGTTTGCAAAAAAGTTACAGCGTCTACAAACTATGGGATATTTTTTTACATTTATTTACTAGTAATGGCGGCGATCAGTGACTTATAGTGGGACTGCGATATTGTGGACACCTAGCTGACACTTTTGACACTTTTTGGGGACCATTAATACAGTCATCAGTTCTAAAAAAAATATGCACTTTCACTGTACTAATGACATTGGGAGAGGAGGGGTTAACATCAGGGGCAATCAAAGGGTTAAATGTATGCCAAGGTTGTGCTTACTAACAATGGGGGAGGTGCTTTGACTAGGGGAAGGCAGAGATCTGTTTTCCTGCTTAGCAGAAACACAGGATCAAAGCCTTCCCCGCTGACAGAATGACAATCTGCCTTGTTCACATAGGCAGACTGCTATTCTGCTTGTGTCCCAAATGATCAGCGGGTCCTGGCGGACATTGAGTCTGCTGGACTTGCTAATTGGCTCCCGCTTTGATTGGACACAGTGCGTGTCCCAGAACCGGAATTGTCAGATAATATCTTAGGTACCTGATCTGGCACAAAGCGGCTGCCCTTACAGTTAATGTAAGTGGGTCCATCACTAAGTGGCAAGAACTTTTTTCCTATTTTGTTTTGAAAGTAATTTTCAAGTCAATCTCCAAAGTGCCCCTTCCTCTCCTCATTTAGCCCTGTTCTTATAATGTAAGAGTTAGAGCTACACCGCCTGATAGAGTGGAGTCCAAGTGTACACAAATATCCCTGAGTGAATCATCGTTGTCTGAATAGTTGTACCACAATACTGAATTTCACAAAAAGGTGGCTCCACAGAAATAAAACCTAAATTTATGGAAAAATCTGGAAGATACAAGCCTGCCTCAGAAGAGTGATTTTTAGATTTTAGATGTACCCATAGCCAAGACATTAATCTGGCACGGCATTTAGCATTTTCAGGAAATCCCACCACCCAACATTGTATCAGAAGGGAAGAGAGAATCTTATAGAAATCCAACCCTAATTCGGTTAGGGTTGACAGTACACAACTAATCAAATACACAAAAGAAGGAAAAAAATATATACAAACAAAACAAAATAAAATGAACTAAACTACCCTAAATAAATGCAAATTCCACACCCCTTAAATCAGGGCCGATCCTAGGGTCACAGGCGCCTGGGTGCGGAAATATTTCTGGCGCCCCCCACATTTACAACTGTTTCCATGACAATGACTCAAACACAGATATGCTCCCCTAACACGGACAAGGATAACACGTCAGGCACGGATTGCCCCCCAGCGATGTCATTGTACACAGAGACAGCCGCTGCTTCGCTCTCCTCCTCTGTCAGAAGGAGGGAGGGGGGACGGGCTTGGGCAGGAAACACAGTGGCTGCGGTGGTGACCGGCGGAGAGAGCCACCTCTGGACATGGACAAGGAGAGGAGGAGGGAGGTTGAGCACTCTGGTGGTTCAGTGCCCCCACCTCTGTGGCGCCTGGGTGCACTGCACCCCACGCACCTGCCTGGGATCAGCCCTGCCTTAAATAAAGAAAAGAATAGGCACCTTTTTAGTTTTTTAAGAAGATTTTATTGCAGCAGCTCGATAAGCGAAGTTGAGTTTCCACTTTGGCATAATTTCACCTATGGTACAATCAGTAACTTTGTTTCAAAACCAATTTCACCAAAAACACTGGTTTCATCCCTAGTTTCAGGTTATCTGGGCCTAAAAGATCAACCTGAAGCTGGCCATAGATGGACTGAAATTCATCAGGTTTAGCAGGGAGCAGCCACATTTTGATTCATGTTGTTTTTTGACAAAAATTGAACATTAGATTGATTTATGTCAAACAAGAATGTTGTAAAACTTTTTTGAAACTGTGGCTGCAGCCACTAAGCAGTGGAAAATAAACAAATGATCCATGGTCAGCTTAACTGTGATGACCTTGCAAACTCCAGAACTCTCAATTACACATGGTTCACATAAATGAAAAGTACTTTAAAGCGGAGGTTCACCCTAAAAAAAAATTCTAACATTACATTGAGCCGACTGGTTAGACTGAGAGTATGCTGCTTTTTTTTTTTTTCGGACATACCGTGTTAGCGCTATTTTATCCCCCGGCTTCCGGGTATGATTCTTGCAGGACTGGGCGTTCCTAGTCGCAGGCTAATTGATTGACGTTCTTCCGACCGGCGCATACTGCGCGTCACGAGTTGCCGAAAGAAGCCGAACGTCGTTGCGCAGACGCCATATAGAGTCGGCTCTATGTAATGTTAGAACCCCTGCTTTAAGCATAAATAAATTTAAATAAAACACACATACTTTTTTTATACAGAGTTGATTGCTATTTTACCATGGTACATGTACAAAGTGTAAAAACGTTGTAAAAGTGTAAAAAAATGATTACATACTTTAAATACTTTTTCAATAGAAGCAGAATTTCTGAAGGTGCTTTACACCATTCTCTCTCTTTCTCTCTATATTTATATATTGTACAGGAATAAAGGGATAACCCTGGAAGGCAGATATATTTCCCTACTATTTGGGTTGTGGTCCTCCTGAAGAGGGAGACAGTTTGAAATTAATGTTGAATACTCAGGGGTCTCTCACCCATACAGGGTGAGGGGTTCCTGGGTAGACTGGTTAGAGGGGAGGGGGGGTGACTTTCAGGCTGCATTAACACCTGAGCATTTTCAGAACATAAACCGCTTGTAAAATGCCAGAGAAAAAAGTGTCAAAAACACCCAACAAGCAAAATCCCATTAGTTTCAATGGCACCTGTTCACATCTGAGCATTTTGTCACCTGAAGCAAAATGCCTGAAAAATGCCTTGAGTTTAAAAAAGAACATGAGCTTCTTTGGGGCATATTACAGGCATTTGTCTGCTTTTTACATGGGTGACCTGTACAAAATCACTGCACAAAATGCGTCAAAATCGTGGTAAAAATGCGCAACTTTGAAACAGTGCAGCCTAAGAGCTCTATGAATTGACTTTGGACCCAGAATTTCAGAGGTTCAAAGAGTTTTTGATGGGTACAGCTTCCAAAGCCTGATTACAGGGTCTTTTTTTCTGAAGGGGCTTAACCCTGTTGCCCCAGCATCCAAAAAAGAAGAGGAAACAATTGGCACCTGGCAGTGAGAGAGCTGTACACACCTTAGTAAGCTGGGTGAAATAGCTTGGGACTGAGCAATAGAACGTAACTGTGAAAACCTCCTCTTTGGGATTTCTGATGCAGGTGGGATATCTCCATAACCCTAATGTGGGACTGACAGATTTGTGGTGAGCCATTGCCTTGTTTTTGCCATTGAACCTGAGCTGTGAACTGTTTTGTGTTCATGTTTGCTGAAGTAAGCTGATTTTCAATTTATAAATGTTCAAATTGGGTTCACTTTACTGAAACTTTAATCAGTTGTGATCCAGTCCCTTATCTCTTCTCATTATAGTCCTAAAGCCCAGCTCCAGCATGCCAAGCATTTGCCTTCCTGTGTTCTCCCGTGTTGACTTTTCTTTTTTTTGGTCCATACTTACCAGTAAATTGAAGAGACATTTGTGGTCCTATGAGTAGTATTGCTCCTTTCTCTTCTTTCTTTGGAGCTTCTTTCTTTAGGTTGAAGGAGGAGACTTGTGGCACATAAAAATTAAGTACCACTCTGCTTGGAGACTACATTTTTCCATACTGAAGTTTGTAGCATGGGGTTACTGCCCTGTTAGTTTGTTCCACCTTTCTAGGTGTTAAGTCCCCTATCTCATAGGGGAAGGAAGGCTAGAGAAAGAGTTCTCTATCAGAAAGTTGTAAGAGAGATGCATAAATAGTCATATATATGCTTTTCCCTATGAGGATAAGTGGATTGGCCTTGTACAAATCCCCCTTAAACCGTGGACGGTTCTTTTCCACGTCACCTCTAGACCCATTGGCAAATACAAACGTTCAATCGTCCCACACCTTCTCAATGCAGCTAAAGCTATTATCCCCCATCTCTGGGGTCAACCTGAAACTCCTTCCATCAAAACATGGTTGCAAAAGATTTCTGAGGTTAGTCTCATGGAAGAACTCACTCACGTTGCAAGAGACACTAGAGAACAATACTCCTTAATCAGGGCGCCCTGGTCTTCATTTATTTGTACACAGCGCTATTTAGATATTATTTCTTCGCCCCTTACAGGTCTGAAACCACATAAGGCTTCTTTTCACCAAATTGTGGCCCTTGTTTCTACTCTATGGTATGGTTCCTCTTTATTGCTGATATCTTACTAAATGTGTTTGTTTAGCGATGTGCTCGATACTGCTGCCATGTGTCCCGGCTCTCCCCCTTCCCTACCCTTCCCTACTTGTCCACCCGCTTTCCCTCTAATATCTTTCGCTGCATCTTTTTTTCCTACCCTCTTGTTTTTTCCTTCCTACTTCTTTCCCAACTCTTTCCTTCTCCATTTTCTGTAATCTCTCTGTCTCCCTTTTCTTTTTCTTTTTTTTATTATTTCTAAAAAATTGAAACACTTGTGTTCTCTATAATGCATCATTTGTTGTATTTTCCAATTTACTATTCCGTGACGATGCTTCTTTAAAGTGTTGATTTACTCTTATATTGTACTGTCTATTTCTTTCAATAAAAATATATTAAACAAAGTTGATTGGCCTTAAGCTTGAGGCGTAGGAAAGGACAGCACATAGAGTGGAAATATGTATGTAAGGTCAACAGCAATATTTTTGGTAAACTCTGCCATATTTTTTGATTTAGTTATTCCATGTTTATGGACTGTAATTTGTAAGGCCTAAGTTGACATTTATTCTTTACACCATTAAAATGTTCAATAAAATGCTCAAATTATATATTAGGAAATGTCCTATTCATGTGTTCACTGAAAACAATTGGCATATGAAGTAAAGTTTGGCTGGGTAGAAATCTTTCAGCAGCCAGGTCTGGTGAGTGGTGCTGCTGATATATATGCTGGAAAGGTTGTAACATCTCTGTGGAATGCAAGGGCATAGTCAATATCTTGGGGAAAGGGAAATTTAGCAGCCGATTTGGGTCGAGAGTGACTGATGGATGGGGATAATGGACATGATTCCCTATGGACTAAACCTGGGACCATTGGGAAGTTGAGGCCATATGATCAGAGTTTAAGTTAAGACTTTTGGCTAGAATTGGTGTTGAAGTGAATTAAAACCTGAGTGTGTATGGAGCGGGCGGGGCAGAGTCAGAGCTTTGACTTGCTGCCTCTAAAAAGCTGTACAATGGGCCCATGGCCTAATAACCCAGAGGACTCTCTTACTAGATAAAAAAAAATACTGTCCAACTAGGTCCTGTACTCCCCCCCCCCCTCATGCCTGTCTTTGAGTGGGGGAAAAGCATTAGCTCTAACCTTCATCTCTGCTCTCTATACCTTTTAGCATATTATCCTTGTTAGCACATGAGCACTGCAGCACAACTGATTGACTTCTTATCCTGCTTCTACCTCTCCAAGTCTCAACCCTACTGTACAGGGGATTAAAAAGGGTTGATACCAAATCAAATTCAGGTATTTAAACCACTTCTCTACTCTACCACCAAATCTCTTTATGTCTTATTTTAGTTATTTGGATATGAACATGAAAAGGTTATACTTCACTACTTTGGTGTAAAAACATGAACTGATTTTTAAATGGTAGATAAGGAATGGTAACAGGGCATGATTTTAAATTGTACTCTTTATATTAATAGTAAGCAGATGAGACCATTCAAAATATGTTATAATCTTAGAAACAATAAAACCAGCAATTTCACCTGCAGCTATTATTATAACGCTCCCTTTCCTTCTATAAATATTTAATCGTCGTTCCATTTTTCTTACATGCAATTAATTATATGACATAAAAAATTATTTCTAAAATTAACAAAGCCCAAATGGGTGCCTTAAGTATCTAAAGTTCCATTAGGAAAATTATTTTAGCATTTTTAAATTCAGTTTATATTTCAATGTAATGTTTTTTTTCAATAGGGAAAATAAATTAGCTGCACTGGGCAGCTTTTTCACAGTAATTATCAGGTCTTTGTTCACTCGATTCTACTAACTGGTTTATAATAACAATTCTGCAAGTTTGGGCAGTACAATGGCTAAGAGGGTTTGCCCTTTCTTTCTTTGTAATAGGGCTGGGGTTGAGGATGTGACTCCTAATAGGGATTCTCCACTTGTGGACAAAAGTTTTTTTTTCGTTTTAGATAGATTAAGGAAGAATTAGAGCTCCTGTCAATTAATTATTGCTGACTGTGTTATGTTTGAAGCCCTGGCTGTTCTATTATGTATGTCCTGTATTGTAAAAGACCAGCCCAATTTATAGACTGAGCTGACTGGTGAGGCTGCTTTCTTGAACCAAGGTATCATTGAAGGGGGACCTGGGTAATGTAGAAATGTGAAAGATGCAATAATAGCACCACACAGAGGTGTCCTTTTATGAAAGTGCGGTAAAACACAGCTATTCAGTTCTCAGGGGAGATCACTCTCCTCTGAGTGCCTGTTTATGAAGCTCTGTAGATCGGTTCTCATGTTGAGATGAGGAGCAATCTACAAACGGCTGGAAACTCCTGAGAGTGGCTTCTCTCACTGTAATCTCGCGTGATGTAGTAGGATTACAGTATGAGGAAGTGAAAAATACAAAAGTTGAACACGAATCAGCACACATTATACACCACATATTAATAAAATAATAAATTTACATTCCCACCAAACAATATACAGCCATGGCCAAACGTTTTGAGAATTACACAAATACTAATTTTCACAAAGTCTGCCTGCTGCCTCAGTTTTTGAGATGGGAAATTGCATATACTCCAGAATGTTATAAAGAGTGATCAGACGAATTGCAATTAATTGCAAAGTTCCTCTTTGCCATTAAAATTAACTTAAAGGGTCACTAAAGGATTTTTTTTTTTTTGCTGAAATTACTGTTTACAGGGTATAGAGACATAAAAGTTAACTGATTCCTTTTAAAAATGATTAAACATAGATAAAAATCAATCATACAATGTGCCTCTAGTTTCACTTTTGTTTTTAAAATGATTTCATGTTTCTGTGAAGTAGAGAAGACACACAGAACAAAAACAAACAAATACAGGGCAGTGTTTTGTTTTTAAAATTAATCTGATTGGTTCTGAGGAGTTTTAGACACACATCTTAGACCACAGTGAAAATCTGCCATGAGTTTTTTCATAAGCAGCCAGACAACCAGGAAGTGTGGAGATCAGAGAAGTATTACAGCTACTTCAAAGCAAAAACAAACAATGAGAACATGAAAACAGCACTGCATTAAGGTAAAGGAAGCTATTTAGCTAAAATATTTTTTTCCTTTAGTGATCCTTTAATCCCATAAAAAAAAAATCCACTGCATTTGTGGAGAAGGCTTCAGGGTGCCCAAGAAAGTTCAGCAAGCGCCAGGACCGTCTCCTAAAGAGGATTCAGCTGCAGAATCGGAGTGCCACCAGTGCAGAGCTTGCTCAGGAATGGAAGCAGGCAGATGTGAGTGCATCTGCACGCACAGTGAGGCGAAGACTTTTGGAAGATGGCCTGGTGTCAAGAAGGGCAGCAAAGAAGCCACTTCTCTCCAAAAAAAACCATCAGGGACAGATTGATCTTCTGCAGAAAATATGGTGATTGGACTGCTGAGGCCTGGGGCAAAGTCATATTCTCCGATGAAGCCTCTTTCCGGTTGTTTGGGGCATCAGGAAAAAGTCTTGTCTGGAGAAGAAAAGGTGAGCGCTACCACCAGTCCTGTGTCATGCCAACAGTAAAGCATCCTGAGACCATTCATGTGTGGGGTTGCTTCTCATCCAAGGGAGTGGGCTCACTCACAATTTTGCCCAAAAACACAGCCATGAATAAAGAATGGTACCAAAACACCCTCCAACAGCAACTTCTTCCTACAATCCAACAACAGTTTGGTGAAGAACAATGCATTTTCCAGCATGATGGAGCACCGTACCATAAGGCAAAAGTGATAACTAAGTGGCTCGGGGACCAAAACTTTAAAATTTTGGGTCCATGGTCTGGAAACTCCCCAGATCTTAATCCCATTGAGAACTTGTGGTCAATCCTCAAGAGGCGGGTGGACAAACAAAAACCCACTAATTCTGACAAACTCCAAGAAGTGATTATGAAAGAATGAGTTACTATCAGTCAGGAATTGGCCCAGAAGTTGATTGAGAGCATGCCCAGTCGAATTGCAGAGGTCCTGAAAAAGAAGGGCCAACACTGCAAATACTGACTCTTTGCATAAATGTCATGTAATTGTCGATAAAAGCCTTTGAAACGTATGAAGTGCATGTAATTATATTTCACTACATCACAGAAACAACTGAAACAAAGATCTAAAAGCAGTTTAGCAAAAAAAAGCCCTAAATGTTATTCAGAGTTGAAAAGTCAAAATTAGTAAACAGTTGCACACTGTAGAACAAGGTAATTCAGAGGAGCTCTCAATATTACATTTTATTGTAACAATACCAGAGGATGGCTCTGCTGGAGGGGTGGCAGTATGTTGCATAACCGAAATTGCACAAGCCAACTGAAGGGAATACTCAAGAGGTTCTCCAGCACCAGTGTCCCTTTACCTTAAACTGTGCTTACTTGCCAGAAATATCAAGGGTTAAAAACTATTCCAGGTGATTGCTGGTTGTTTTTCCTTCAGTGGAGATCATAGTCCCAATTCACTTGGATTTTACCTCTGTTATTTATTTTATCTCTTGGTAAATTTCTCCTAAAATTCACAGATATAGGGAAGTATTGGACATGGAATTTTGGTAAGCATGAACTGAGTAATTCGGTGTTGAAGGCCTTATTTGTTAATTCATCTTTTTAATTTTTTATTTTTTTATTTTCACAAAGCAGAATTTTATCATTACTTTAAAAAGGCTCAATTATAATCTACAAAGTAATAGTCTAGGTCAGGAGTAAAAAATCACAGTATTTAAAATACTGCATGTATTAGGCTTTTGTAAGTTGATGCTCATGTGTCAAGAGGTCTAGAATTATTGTGACCTGCACTGAAGAGAACCTTAGAGGAGCTATTCACCAGCAGTGTTATTTTAGTCCTCCAGCTGATATTTATCTACCACAATGACACTGACAACATAGGGTCCTTTCACACGGAGCGGACCGTTTTTCGGTCCGCTCCGTGTGTGTCAGTCGGCTCAGCGGGGGGTCCCGCTCAGCTGCCGGTGGGCAGGGCGGTCCCCGCACACTGTGCAGGGACCGCCCTGTCTCTCCTCCGCTCTCCCCTATGGGGAATCAGATGAAAACGGACCGCTTGTCCGTCTTCATCCGATCCGTTCCGCCGGACAGAAGAAAAATAGGGTTTTCTTCCGTCCGAAAAACCGGATCCAGACCGGCGCGGATCTTTGCGGACGTTAGCGGATGCATCATCCGCTAACGGACGCGACCCCATAGGCGTCCATTACAAGTCCGTCAACGGACTTGTAAAAACGGACGAATGGAGGCGGACATGTGAAAGGGGCCATAGTTTTATATTACCATTTGTTACAGGTCAGATACAACAGTGGCTGAACAACAAGACTGCAGTAACTGTGGTGGATTGTTCTAACACATTGTGCTACATACAACAGGAAATGATCAATTCAGTATGAGTGTAGGATAGTTGTGCATGGTTTGATGCAACATTTTCAGACAACGTTGCCTTTTTTTAAGCTAGCCTAGGTGTTGGTGGTGATTTTTACCCAGTTTTTTTGGAATTTTTTATGTGCAATAAAATCCCTTGCTTAAGCTGCATGGTTTGTTTGTAACTTCCTTTTAGGGGGTCTTTAATCACTTAATGTTTTTTGCTGTATGCCTTTTTGAGTTATATAGACCGCACAAATATTGGTGAGTCAGCAAATCGAAGGGACGTTGCGCCTGCTTATACTCTGAGCTGTACAGCGTATATACATCTACATTTTGATTTCAACCTTCCTGCAAGCTACATTGTACTGCACAGAACACACAAGAGGTCACAGGAAATAATCACAGTGCTTTACAATAGTAACCCATGTAGGTTATGTTAGGAGACAGACCTCATGCAGGAAGAGTTATTAATCTGGAATATCAAATGAATGTCTGTATCATAAAATCTCTGCATGTTCAATTTTAATAATACGTAGATGACCTTTTTTACATTTAAATTGAAAATATCATTAAGAATTAAACCTTAAGAAATTGTTATATATATATTAAAAAAACAGCTAATAATAAGGCCTTCCTTGAAAAGTGTCTTATCATTGCATGTCGTCCCTCAGGCTCTCACAGCCCTGCAGCAATTGCCTGAGGCTCATAACATACCCTAAGTGCGCATTATGGAATGATATCCTTATTTGTTTAACCCTGTCTGGAAGTTACTGGAAATCGATCCTTTTTGGGTCTTTTTAATGAGAATGTGAAAGATATTCTAATCCCTTCATATATACTACATCTGCTGACTGCTGAAGATATATATGTATTTGATTTATTCATCTGGCTAGAGTACTGTTAACAATTTTATGTCATTTTATGGAGGATTTTGAACCAATTACATTAGTTCTTAACTCCAGTGGTGGATTAAGGACTAAGGGTTGTTCTCACTTTACTGTCCTCTAGACTAGGTCTCTTTAAAGGAAAGAGATCTGGAGATCTGATATAATATATATAGTATATATACGCACACACAAACACACACACATATATGTTTTCTATAATGCTTTACCTTCTCTTTATCTCCATATCCATAGGGGTGGGTGTTTTACAGTTCACAGAGGCAAACTGAGTGGGGCCAATAGCATTGAGATAACACTGCACAGTGATCAATTTGTTTGTCAAATTCCACCTGCTCCCCACAAAAAAAAAGGATTTGTAGTAATAAAGAGGTATTTTACCTACACAATATGCTTTAATTACTGTATCACAAGTGACAAACTACCAGACATAACGCTAACCTCAGCCTTAAAGAAGATTTTCAGTAGTATATACTGTAATGTACTTATACTTAGAATGCAGTGGTCAGGTTGTGTGGACATGGCCACACCCTTCACTGACAAGGAGCCATCTGAGTGTCAGTCAGTCAGTCAGTGAGGCAGACGGATTAGCTACAGGAGCTCCACAACGGCGCACGTCTCCTAGGAGTAGGAGCGTGTGTGCTTTAGCTCCAGGCAGGCTTAGGAGGCAGACAGGCAGAGTCCCTCCCAGCCCTGCTAGCCCAGTCCACCCTCCAGTTCCAGCCCTGGAAGTCCTGTGCCCCTGATCTCTCCTCTCCTCCAGCTCAGCTCCCTGGCTTTATGCAGGTAAGAGCCCTCCACCAAAGCTGCTGACGGCCGTCCTTTTCAGGATAAAGCCGCAGCAATACGGATCTTCTTTTCCCCATCTTTTTGTTTCCCTGCACTCCCTCACCTCTATCATCCCCAAGGGCCCCTTCCTCTATCCTCCGCCCGGAAATTTTCGCCGCCCTGGGGCTCTTT
This sequence comes from Rana kukunoris, assembly GCA_029574335.1. NCBI lineage: Eukaryota > Metazoa > Chordata > Amphibia > Anura > Ranidae > Rana > Rana kukunoris. Next base: position 76,683,087 of record CM056053.1, read on the forward strand.
TGAGAGCACCGCGCCAGGCCGCCCTGAATCGCGGGGCCGCGGTCTAGGAAAGACCGCGGCTTCACTTGCGGCCTAACGGCGCGCCACTCCCCACGCCTCTGTGGTCCTCACTCAGCCTCCAGGAAACCCCCCTCACCCCAGAAGGACAGTTACCCGGCCCTGTCTTTCACCCTCTCAGCCCCCAGTTATTTAAAGAAGCACCCTGTCAGCCCTCATCCCACTGCCTGAGCAGGCAGCCATCCCACCAGACCAGCAACAGGGTCCCCCTCTCAGCCCCAGCCCCCCCCCTGTCTCCCCAACGCACAGAAGCTTGATCCAGGGGTTACCCGATCGCCTCTTACAGGGGTCAGGAAGGAATTTTTTCCCTACCGGAGCATATTGGCCGAGCGCCGCCAGGGTTTTTTGCCTTCCTCTGGACCAAGCCAGGAGAGAGGGGTTAGCCAATTCCTCTCCCCACTGCCCCGAAATCCCCCCCCCCTGGTGTATTGGCGATCATGGCATGTAGGCAATATTCTGCCGAAACCATTTGGAGTTTGAGGCAATGCGCTGCAATACTGCCAGCCATCACCAAAAAGGCCCTAAGAACTGAGCGACTATTGAGAATCGATCATAGATCGACGGTCAGACATTTCAGCCATTTACCCCAGCTCAAGCACATATCATGTGCTCTGATCAACACAAGATTGGCAGTAAAACACCGACTTGAAATCCGCGACTTCATTCAACAAAAGGATCTAGACTGTCTTTTTATTACAGAGAGCTGGCTCACAGCCGACTGTAACACCATTCTAGGAGAACTGGTGCCAGAAAATTACCGCATCATAACGGAAAACAGAATAGGGCAAAGAGGAGGCGGCCTGGCGGTGATCCACAAGACTCATCTTACGATCACCAAACCAGTCCGCCAAAACCCTCTTCTATTCATGGAAACCCTTACTCTGCAACTGCAAGCAAGTTCAAAGGAGACCGTCCACATTCTGCTCTGCTATAGGCCGCCCGGCCCAAAATCGCAGCTGCTATCATCATGGACGGATTTCTTCTCCACTTATACCCTCAACAGCAAACAACTTTTGCTGCTCGGGGATTTCAATCTCTGGGCCAACTCCTCACAAGACCCCATTGCCGACGCCTGTATTGACCACCTCGAAGGATTATAATTGCAGCAACTAGTATGTGGACCCACACATGCTTCAGGTCACACACTTGATCTTATTTTCAGACAAGCTCTGGAAATAAAAATTTGGGAAAATGAAAAATTGCCATGGACAGACCACCATGCAATTATATTCAGTATTTCCACCATCCCCCCTGCAACAAAAACATCAAATCCAGTGACAACACACTGGACTAGATGTCAGAAGAAGCTCCACTCAGAACTCTTCAAAACGACTTTAAGGAAAAAAATAGAAACAACTCAGCCGCATCAAACGGCCGTTGAAACATTGGAAGCCATAAACTCCGCCATGCTACAGTCAGCCGACTTGGTAGCGCCGAAACGACGAACCCGCATTCGGAAAAACAACTGCAGCTGGTTTAACAACCAGCTGTCGTTACTGAAGCAAGAACGCAGAAGGGCTGAATCTGCCTGGAAAAGATGTTCTTCAGAGCTAAACCTATCCATCTACAAGGCGACTACAAGAAAATACCACAAAGGAATTTTCCAAGCTAAGAAAAAGTATTTTTCGGAGGCTATCAACGGCGCCCAAAACCGCCCCCGCAAACTCTTCAAGATGGTCACCCAGACCATGAAACCAGGATGCATTGAAGCCCCCAGTTCGGACACACAAGAATTTTGCAATGAACTATCGGATTACTTCATTAATAAAAATCGAGGTAATCCGTGAAAGCATTCAGCAAAGCAATTCTCCCCTCAGCCCCCCCTGCAGCCTCTCACACAGCACCCATAGTAATTCTCCTATATCAGGTAAGTTTACCCTGGAACCCATCTCCATCGAGACCACTAAGAATGTCATTGGCGCTTTGCGTAATGGCACAGCGCCAAATGACATTATCCCCACAAAACTGCTGAAGGAATGCGCCTACATCCTGGCTCCTCCCATCACGCAGCTTATCAACCAGTCTTTCTTGGAGGGCATAGTGCCCTCACAGTTGAAAGAGGGTATAATCCAACCCATCATGAAGAAACCCTCCCTGGACCCCAAGGACCCACTCCACCGCCGTCCCATAACAAGTCTCAACGTACTTTCAAAGATAATGGAAAAAGTAGTGGTACAACAGCTGCAACAGCATCTAGATACCTACAAGCTACTTGACCCATTACAATCAGGCTTCCGTCCCGGACACGGGACGGAAACAGCATTGCTGAAAGTATGGGACGATGTTCTCAAGGCCGCAGACGAAGGAGAATCTTGTCTTCTAGTTCTGTTGGACCTAAGTGCCGCTTTCGACACTGTAGACCACAATCTGTTACTGACTCGGCTTGCGGAAGTAGCCAGAGTCGCAGAAGGCGATTTATCTTGGTTCTCCTCTTTTCTGGAAAACCGATCGCAAACAGTGAAGTTAGGACCTTTTACGTCTGAAAAACGCACAGTAACATGCGGAGTCCCTCAAGGATCGCCTCTGTCACCAGTGCTGTTTAACATATATCTTCGTCCTCTCTTTGAGATTATCAGCAGCCAAAAACTGCTCTACCACTCATATGCAGATGACACGCAACTGTATTTCCGCATCTGCAACAGTCAGGATCACCACCTCAATCTAGAGACATGTCTCTCTTTGATAGAGGACTGGATGACAAAGAGTTATCTTAAACTCAATGGAGCGAAAACAGAACTTCTCCTGTTTCACGGCAAGCGTAATAATTAACTTTCAACAGCGTGGACCCCCCCGCCTATTCTGGGCAAGCTCATCACCCCTAGCGCCAAAGTCAAAAGCCTAGGGGTCATTTTTGACTCCTTTATGACAATGGACGCACAAATAGGGTCAGTAGTCAGCGGATCTCACCATCTACTGCGCCTACTACGCAGACTCACTCCGTTCATCCCTAAAGATGATTTAGCGGTCGTGGTGGGAGCAATTGTAAACTCCAGTCTGGATTATGCAAATGCCCTTTACCTCGGCCTCCCCAAGTACCAAATCGCTCGTCTGCAAGTCGTTCAGAATACGGCCGCCAGACTTGTGACTGGGAAAAAACCCTGGGAATCCATCTCACCATCACTGAGAGCCCTTCATTGGCTGCCAGTCAAAGACAGAATTGCTTTTAAAGCTCTCTGTCTTACCATAGATGTGTCCATGGGAATGCCCCCCTTTATTTATGCGAAATAATAAAAGCGCATAATCCCAATCGCGTTTTGCGATCCACGAATCGGAACCTGCTCCAGGTTCCGAAAGCCAACTTCAAGTCCAAAGGAGAAAGAAGATTCGCGATCCAAGGTCCCAGACTATGGAACGCTTTACCAACCAGCATTCGGTTGGAGGAGAACCACCTAGCATTTAGGAAAAAGGTCAAGACTTTTCTCTTTTGATATCAAAGGAGACAGGAACAACAAGCGCCCAGAGGCGATTCAGTTCGCATGTGCCGCGCTATACAAGTTTTCATTCATTCATTCATTCATTCAGAACTATGTCTTACAAAGCTCAGCGTACAGAATTCAGTATTCAGAAGTTCGAAATGTACCACAGTGTATATAGTGCAGGTATCAGGAGTGCGTAATGCAGAGAGTGCAAGGCTCAGGAGTGCATAACACAGAGAAAGTAGGGGGTCTAGAGTGTATATGGAATATAGAACAGGGCTCAGTAGTGCGTAATGTGGAGACAACAGGGCTCAGGAGCAACTAGCGCACAGAGCGCATGACTCAGGATTGCCTATTGCACAGAGTGCAGTGTTCAGGAAGGTGTATCAAATGGAATGATGAGGCTAGGAAAGCATAATGCAGAGAGTGCATGAGCCAGGAGTGTGCAATGAAGAGAATGTAGTTAAATGAAATAAATAGGTGAATAAATGCTACCTATCCCAATAGAACATAAATCCTTAATTGCAAATAATAACATAAATTGTGCAAGGTGCATATAAGTTCAATAATAATGACAACGCCTGCAGCGAAACAGGTGTGCAATTGAATGAGTGAATAAAATTAGACAATATACAATACACGGTGAAATGTATAGTGACCATGAATAATATAAAAGTGCTCCGTGCTCAAAAAAGTCCTTGTGATAGGTTCCACCTTCACCAATGGGACACCTCAAGTGGGGATGGATGGCTCCTTACCAAATGAAGTTGACCTAAACTAAGGTCAAAAGAGCTTGGGTAACACCACCTTGCGCATGAGGGATTCCAATGAAGTTGAACGGATAATGCAGATGTCATAAGAAAGGAGAAAGAACAGCTCCCATAGTGTAAAACTGTTTAATGCAAATGTAAAAACAGATACACAGTGCCAAGTGGCCCCTTACTTGAATGGGTGCCCGTATCCCGGCACTGAGGCTGTAGGCTTGTGTGTATGGAGAGAGAAACGAAGACCGGCGTGCGTTCCACTGCTGTACGCGAGGAAACCAGATAACCGGAAGTAGGTAATCAATGCGTGCCCAGGTACCTGGTTACCTACTTCCGGTTATCTGGTTTCCTCGCGTACAGCAGTGGAACGCACGCCGGTCTTCGTTTCTCTCTCCATACACACAAGCCTACAGCCTCAGTGCCGGGATACGGGCACCCATTCAAGTAAGGGGCCACTTGGCACTGTGTATCTGTTTTTACATTTGCATTAAACAGTTTTACACTATGGGAGCTGTTCTTTCTCCTTTCTTATGACATCTGCATTATCCGTTCAACTTCATTGGAATCCCTCATGCGCAAGGTGGTGTTACCCAAGCTCTTTTGACCTTAGTTTAGGTCAACTTCATTTGGTAAGGAGCCATCCATCCCCACTTGAGGTGTCCCATTGGTGAAGGTGGAACCTATCACAAGGACTTTTTTGAGCACGGAGCACTTTTATATTATTCATGGTCACTATACATTTCACCGTGTATTGTATATTGTCTAATTTTATTCACTCATTCAATTGCACACCTGTTTCGCTGCAGGCGTTGTCATTATTATTGAACTTATATGCACCTTGCACAATTTATGTTATTATTTGCAATTAAGGATTTATGTTCTATTGGGATAGGTAGCATTTATTCACCTATTTATTTCATTTAACTTTTTAGCGCCCCTATTTTATGCATACAATTATTATACTTCAATCCATTTGATTTATCCAGGGTGCAGCTTTTCTAATATTTTTATCACCCCTCCCCCACATTGGCGCAAGATTTTCCACCCAATCACCTATAAGAGAATGTAGTACTCAGACGTGCTTAACAAAGAGAGTGTAGGACTCAGGATTAGTTAGGCAGGGAGTCCAGGGCTCACAGGTAAATATTGCACAGACTGCAATGGTGTATATCGCAGAAAGCATAGGGGACAGGAATGTATATCACACAGAGTGCAGGGGTCAGGTGTGCTTACCACAGAGAATGCAGGTGTCGAGACTGCATAACACAGAAACTAAGGAGAGCTCAGGAGTACACACAGAGGCTGGGATTCAGAAAGCTTTTACGGCGGCGTAATTCCAGATACGCCGCTGTAATTTCAAATCTGCGCCGTCGCATCTTTACGGCGATTCAAAAAGGCAGTTATGCCTACATTTTTCCAAGATATGCCCGACGTAAGTCTCTTACGCCGTTGTATCTTGTGTGTATATTTACGCTGGCCGCTAGGGGCGCTTCCGTAGATTTACGCGTCAAATATGCAAATGAGCTAGATACGCCGATTTAGGAATGTACTTCCACCCGGCGTTTACGTTAGGCATACGACCGGCGTAAAGTTACCCCTGCTATATGAGGCGCACCCAATGTTAAGTATGGACATCAGAACAGCCGTCGAATTTTACATAGTTTACGTCAGTCGTACGCGAATAGGGCTGTGCGTAAGTTACGTTCACGTCGTAGGCATTCTATCCGACGTTATTCTGAGCATGCGCACTGGGTTACGTCCACGGACAGCACATGCGCTGTTCATTCGGCCATGCATCTACATGGGGTCACGCTTTATTATCATACAACACGCCCCCTACCTGTTGTTTCTGAATACGGTACCCGCCTCTCTAAGTTTCGGCGTAGCGCATATGAGATGCGCTACGCCCGCCGAAAGATACGCAAATGTATCTGAATCCAGGCCAGAGTGTATATCATGCACAGAGTTCATGCAACAGTAATGTGTATTGCACAAAGTGCAGTAATCAGAAGTGCTTAAATGCAATGTTCAGTAGTGCATAGCAAAGAGAGGTCCGGGCTCAGAAGTGTGTAACTCAGAGGCTACAGGGTTCAGGAGTGCATAAAACAGAGAGTCCAAGAGCATGAAAGGAATGCATATTCCCCAGGAGACCGTATGTATTCTTCTCTGCTATAGACCACCCGGTCCAAAATCGCAGCTTCTACCATCATTGACGGAGTTTATCTCCACTTATACCCTTAACAGCAAACACCTTTTGCTGCTCGGGGATTTCAACCTCTGGGCTAACTTCTCACAGGATCCCGTTGCCGACGCCTGTATTGACCACCTGGAAGGATTAGGGCTACAGCAACTAGTATGTGGGCCCACACATGCTTCAGGTCACACGCTTGACCTAATTTTCAGAAAAGATATGGAAATAAACATTTTGGAAAATGAACCGTTGCCATGGACAGATCACCATGCAATTAAATTCATAATTACCAAAATCCACCCTTAATAAAAACACCAAAGCCAGTGACAACACACTGGACTAGATCTCAGAAGAAGCTCCATTCGGAACTCTTCAAAACTACATTAGGAAATAAAATAAAAACAATCCAACCACATCAAACGGCCTCAGAAACACTGGATGTCATAAACACAGCCCTATTACAGTCAGCCGACTTAATAGCGCCAAAACACAAAACCTGCATCCGGAAAAACAACTCCGGCTGGTTTGACAACCAGTTGTCGTTACTGAAGCAAGAGTGCAGAAGTGTGGAAGCCGCCTGGAAAAGAAGCTCTTCAGAGGAAAACCTCACCATCTACAAGGCAATAACAAGAAAATACCACAAAGAAATCTTCAAAGCCAAGAAAAATCACTTTTCCAATGCCATCACCAATGCCCTAAACCGCCCCCGTGAACTCTTCAAGCTGGTCACTTAGACCATGAATCCAGGCTGTCTTAAAGCCCCCAATTCAGATACCCAAGAATTCTGTAATGAATTATCGGATTACTTCATTAACAAAATTGAGAGAATCCTGGAAAGCATTCAGCAAAACAATACCCCCCTCAACCCCCCCCCCCCCTCAATCGTTCACACAATACCCATAGAAATTCACCACAATCAGCAAAGTTCACTCTGGAACCCATCTCCATCGATGTCACTAAAAATATCATCGGTACTTTGCGAAACAGCAAAGCGCCCTATGATATCATCCCCACCAAACTGCTGAAGGAATGTGCTGACATCCTGGCACTTCCTATCATGCAGCTTATGAACCAGTCATTCAAGGAAGGCATAGTGCCCTCCAAGTTGAAAGAGGGCACAATCCAACCCATCTTGAAGAAACCCACCCTAGACCCCAAGGACCCAACTCACCGTCGTCCCATAACAGGCCAAAACGTTCTCTCCAAGGTAATGGAGAAAGTAGTGGTACAACAGCTGCAACAGCATCTAGATACCCATAATTTACTTGATCTATTTCAATCAGGTTTCCGTCCCGGACACGGGACAGAAACAGCATTGCTCAAAATATGGGATGACGCTCTAGAGGTTCTGTTGGACCTAAGTGCAGCTTTCGACGCGGTAGACCACAAACTATTACTGACTCGGCTAGCTGAAGTAGCCAGAGTCGCAGAAGGTGATTTATCATAGTTCTCCTCTTTTCTGTAAAACCGATCACAAATAGTGAAATTGGGACCTTGCACTTCTGAAAAATGCACGGTGTCATGCGGAGTCCCTCAAGGATCCCCTCTGTCACCGGTGCTGTTCAACATCTATCTTCGCCCTCTCTTTGAAATCATTAGTAGCCAAAAACTGCTTTATCACTCATATGCAGATGACACGCAACTGTATTTCCGCATTTGCAACAAAAAGGATCATCATCTCTGTCTAGTGACATGCCTCTCTTTGATAGAAAACTGGATGACGAACAGTTATCTTAAACTCAATAGTTCCAAAACAGAACTTCTCCTGTTTCACGCCAGTCGTAAGAGTCAGCTGGCAACAACTTGGACACCCCCGCCCATTCTGGGCCAAATCATCACCCCTAGCTCCAAAGTCAAAAGTCTCGGGGTCATCTTCGACACCTACATGACAATGGACGCACAAATAGGGTCAGTAGTCAGCGGATCTCACCATCTGCTGCGCCTACTACGCAGACTTACTCCATTTATTCCTAAAGAAGACATAGCAGTCGTGGTGGGAACAATTGTGAACTCCAGACTGGACTATGCAAACTCCCTCTATCTTGGACTCCCAAAGTACCAAATCTCTCGTCTGCAAGTCGTTCAATATACGGCCGCCAGACTTGTGACTTGGAAAAAAACATGGGAATCAATCTCACCTTCGTTGAGATCCCTTCACTGGTTGCCAGTAAAAGACAGAATTACTTTTAAAGCACTCTGTCTGACACATAAGTGCATCCATGGAAAGGCCCCCCAATATCTATGCGAAAAGATAAAAGCTCACAACTCCAATCACGTTCTGCGATCCACCAACCAATATCTGCTCCAGATACCCAAAGCCAGATACAAGTCCAAAGGAGAAAGAAGATTTGCGCTCCAAGGTCCCAGACTATGTAACGCTTTACCAACCAGCATTTGGTTGGAGGAAAACCACCTGGCCTTCAGAAGAAAGATCAAAACTGATCTCTTTTGATGTCAAGAGAGACAGGAACAACAAGCGCCCAGAGGCGATTTAGTTTGCATGTGCCGCGCTATATAAGTTTTTCATTCATTCATTCATTCATTCATTAATATTGCACAAAGTGCAGGGGTCAGTAGTACATAATGCAGAGTTCAGGGCTCAGGAGTGCATAACACAGATAGCGAAGGGATCAGAGGTGCTTAATGTAGACAGTTCAGGGCTCAGGAGTGTGTAACACAGAGAGTGCAGGGGCCAGGAGTGCATAAAATAGAGATTGCAGGGACCAGGAGTATATAATGTAGAGAGTGTAGGACTAAGGCCGCATACACATGATCGGTCAAAACCGATGAAAACAGACTGAAGGACCGTTTCATCGGTCCAAACTGATCGTGTGTGGGCCCCATCGGTCAGTTATCCTTCGGTCAAAAAAAAGAGAACTTGCTATAAAATTTGACCGATGGACGCCTAACCGATCATTAGTATGCAAAAGCATCAGTTAAAAGGCCGCGCATGCTCAGAATCAAGTCGATGCATGCTTGGAAGCATTGTACTTCGTTTTTTTTCAGCATGTCGTTGTGTTAAAACATGTAAACGTCACTGCGTTCTAACACGATCCGTTTTTTAACCAATGGTATGTGGGCACATCAGACCATCAGTCAGCTTCATCAGTTAACCAATGAAAACGGTCCTTAGGACTGTTCTCATTGGATGGACTGATCGTGTGTACGCGGCATCAGAAGCATGTAATGCAGAGATCATAGGGCTCAGGAGTGCATAACACAGAGAATGCAAGAGCGTGACAGGAATGCTTATTGCACAAAGTGCAGGGGTCAGTAGTGCATAATGCAAAACGTTCTGGGGTCAGGAGTGCATAACACAGATAATGAAGGGTTCAGAGGTAGAGAGTCCAGGGCTTAGGAGTGCGTGACACAGAGAGTGCAGAGGTCAGGAGTGCATATCACATAGAGTTCAGGGGCTAGGAAAACACAACCCACAGAGTACAGAGGCCAGGAGTTCATAAAGCAGAGATTGCAGGGGCCAGGAGTGCATAATGTAGAAAGTATAGGACTCAGGAGCATGTAATGCAGAGAGCGTAGGGGTCAGGAGTGCATAATGCACAGACAACTGTAGAGAATACAACCAAAAATCACTCCCTCCTCCTGGTACAAATACCCTCATATTCCCCACAGTACAGATCTTCACCAACAGCTCCAATTCCCCCAGTACCAATCCTCTGCCCTCCCAGCCCACTGCCTCAGTACAGACTCTCACAGCACAAACTCCTCTTTCAGGACAGATCTCCCCTCTCAACTTACTAGATTCAGCAGTAGCTCAGAGAAATGGGAAATCATCCCCTGTCAGGCGGGCAGAAGTGGCACTGCAGTTTAAATACCATAGGCATTGCAGCGCTATACAACACAAACAACAAAGAAAATGCCAGCAGTACCCAGACCGAACCCCCTTAACACACCCCTGCTGTACAGTGCTCAGAAAGTCACAATCTTACGGAATTTCTGGCAGATATTTTTTGTATCTATCGAACAGATATAACAAAACACTTTTAATTATATATTTAACAGGCTAAATAGAAAGCATATGAGGAAAGTTCATTGTTAGGGTTTATATACACCTCGTTTTTTGTTTATTTTTTTATTTTTTTAATATGAGAGCAATCCACCTAGACCATTTATCTTCAGTTCCTTTATAAAATTTGTTTACAGCGTTTTTCCTAACTGATTTTTTAATCTGATGAAAAGAATAATCATGGAAGAACAAGCAAATTAGCAGATGTATGAGAAAGATCATTTCTCTCTCCCTCATCTTGAGAGACATTGATAGGGTTGCCTTCTATGGGTAAAGGATGGAAGACCAGGAAAATAAAAACTAATTTAAAGACTGAGCAGATAACAGATTCTTCACTTATCAGTTCTTTCTCTGTCTCCCCATCACGGCGTGTGACCATTTCTAGAGACACCTCAGTGCTGGTGTCCCCAAGACAAATGGCGCAGATGAAAATACTTGCCAGACACCGGTTCCATTTAATGAAATAGATAAACCACAATACCTTATTACAAAACAAGGAATGGGAGCGTTTGGTATTGCAAAATATTACTACAGCTTTTATTTACCCCACTCCAGTAAATCAATCCCAATGGAGGTTTGAGTTTATGAACTATTATTGTGTGATGCTAATTTACATATCAAGCCACTGGATGTATCCAGCTATGTCCCCTGGAAGGCTTAGCACTAGTATGGTTTCCTCTTCAGAATCAGATGTTGTCGTTTACATGAAATAAATTAGCTTGCTCTTCTCATCAAGATTCCCCCGTATTTATGCCTGCTTGATACAGGAAGGCAAGAAAGATGTTTTGCATGCAAATCTAATATGTCGGAGGAAAAAGACGGCTCTTCCCTACTTTGGTTAGCAATTGAAAATACACCCTGAAGCTACGCTACTATCAATTCTTTATGCCCCGTAATCAGTTTTTTAAACCATGTATAATAAATGAAAAAAAAAAAAAAGTTTTATGAGATGTGTCTGCATGGTGATATCCAGAAAAACTATAGCGCTAATGCCAGATATTAAATTCGAATGTATCGTTTAGTGGTAGAAGAGGGCTGTCTTGAGCGAGGTGATAGGATGTATTAGCTGCAGGTGTGCAATGAAAGCAGTTTTACTTTTTACTGTTCTAAAGAGCATTTGAAAGAGATTGATCCTTTATGTTATCCCTTAAAACAAAATATAAAATTCACTTATAAATATGCAAAAATGAAAAGCTATCAACCCGTGTATGATACCCTATTTGAACGGAAAAATAGTGCTTCATGTTTGGACCTGCAGCAGAAAATTAAGTCAGCTGCAGAAAGCATTTTCTTATGAGGATTCCAGGTAGCCTAGTAGCCATATCACACATTGCAATTTCATTTTGGAGAAAAAATTTAATTCCTCAACAATTACAAGCTTTCCCCTTGTCCGAGGGGAGCTAAATTGTTAATTACAAGATTTATTTACTTGTTGTGCTAGAGGCAGCTATTCAGATAATGAAAATATACACAATTCTATAATGCATTACCATATAGAAATATCCCTTTTAAAATGGAACTCGATGTTGATATAAAAGACACATAATAATGTAGTTAGGTATTTATAAATACATGTTTTCCAAAAAAAAACATTTCAGCGCTAAACCCAGGGGGAATCTTCAATCTTGCTTCCTTTCACAATATCAATCAAGAGTGCAGCCCTCCACAGACTGAGAAGTCTTCCAAACAAACTGCAAAAAACACACAGGAGGGTGCAACAACCTCAGAGCTCTGAGGAAAGGAGTATGAGCCTCGAAACTCGTCAGCCATCCAATCATTTGTTCCTAGGACAAGTTACATTGTGTCCAAGCTGGAGAAGATCATTTTTGCTTCTTGAACAAAGAAGGACAAAGGTTTAATTGAGGCATGCACCCCAGGAAATTAACGATGATAATTGAATATGGCAGGTAAGTAGAACCAGTAGAACTAAACACATAACATGAAAGCATTGCATAACAACAATTGACAGTCAGTTATTTAATTTTATTTAATAGTGTAAAAAAATAAAAGTGATACAATAATAGCATGATAACCCTGGTACAATAGCCCAAAAATGTTATATTGCATAAATTCCAACAATTCATACTATCAATAATAAAGATAAAATAAAATGATTAGTTCATACTAGTGTAGCACTTAACCCGAAGGAGCTGCTGGTTAGAATTGGTGGAATGGCATGTTACCTCTGTGGCTCCGCCGTCTAGGGTAGTTGATGAGAGCAGTAATAATGGAATGTCCAAACAGCCGGTGTCTTTTATCTTGTGCTTTTATTTACCCAACATGGTAAAACGGTAAACTTGCAGTGAAGGGTAAAGATGTATTGGAAGAAGAAATAGCAGGTTCAGGCGTAACAATGAGAAAGCAGTTCTGCTTCCAGCAACACTTTTGTCTTCTTCGCCACTCTAGCCAGAGTGGGTTTAGCGTATCTGGACAGGCCTCTGCCACAGGCCTGGCAGCCAGAGTATCATTCGGAACTTTGAGGAAAACAAACCTCTGCTACAGGCCCCTTCCTAGAATTTCGATCACAGAGACAATTCTCCTCATTCCGCTTTAAGCGTGAGTCACTTCAGGTAGTTTGTAGTTAGGTTACCGACTGACAGGCGACCGATCCCCAGCCACGACTCAGATGTCCCGAACCAAAGTGGTACCAGAACTGAGAACATGGCGTGGCACGCGCACCCCGGCATGGTAGGCCATAACGACGGGGTGCACAGCGCAGACACCCTGAAGGTGGGTGACGCACTTCCAGAACAACCAGAACCTAAAGCGTCCGTCTCTTATGTACCCTCTCCCAGCATGCCCAGCGAGGCTCAACCCTCCCGATTGGATGCTGAGAGAGAGCACCCCAGCTTCGACTCCACTGCCGCCACCTATCGTCCTAGGGGTGGGAACAGCACCCAAAGAACAACAGAATGGTCTTAACATCGAGTTTGATTTAAATTGTTTTTATTTCAGACCAATAGTTTTTTTTAAATATTATTTAAAATATTTTTTAAAATATTTTTTAATATTATATGTACATGAAATGTTTTTGGATATATTTGTAATATATATGTGTAATTGTATACCTATATATATATATATATATTTTATCCATAGTACCTTTATGCTCTATTTATCTATATATTTTTATTTTGAGCGATCCACTTACGGATGGAATTTATGTGCCCAATGTTTCAGTTAGTTATATTCTATGTTTTTAGTATGCAGTACCCATTTTTAACCATTGGGGGAGCAAGTGGACGCTCTCCTCATTACCTTTAAGAATTTTATATACAGTGCGGAAAATAAGTATTTGAACACCCTGCTATTTTGCAAGTTCTCCCACTTGGAAATCATGGAGGGGTCTGAAATTGTCATCGTAGGTGCATGTCCACTGTGAGAGACATAATCCAAAAAAAAAATTCCAGAAATCACAATGTATGATTTTTTAACTATTTATTTGTATGATACAGCTGCAAAGAAGTATTTGAACACCTGTCTATCAGCTAGAATTCTGACCCTCAAAGACCTGTTAGTCTGCCTTTAAAATGTCCACCTCCACTCCATTTATTATCCTAAATTAGATGCACCTGTTTGAGGTCATTAGCTGCATAAAGACACCTGTCCACCCCATACAATCAGTAAGAATCCAACTACTAACATGGCCAAGACCAAAGAGCTGTCCAAAGACACTAGAGACAAAATTGTACACCTCCACAAGGCTGGAAAGGCTACGGGGAAATTGCCAAGCAGCTTGGTGAAAAAAGGTCCACTGTTGGAGCAATCATTAGAAAATTAAAGAAGCTAAACATGACTGTCAATCTCCCTCGGACTGGGGCTCCATTCAAAATCTCACCTCGTGGGGTCTCAATGATCCTAAGAAAGGTGAGAAATCAGCCCAGGACTACACGGGAGGAGCTGGTCAATGACCTGAAAAGAGCTGGGACCACCGTTTCCAAGGTTACTGTTGGTAATACACTCAGGCCTCGTACACACGAGGGGATATGTCCGCTGAAAACGGTCCGATGGACCGTTTCAGCAGACATCTCCGATCGTGTGCATGGGCTAGCGGACAGATTTGTCCACCGGACAGATTTCAAAGCATGCTTTGAAATCTATCCGGTGGGAATCTGTCCGCCCGACATGTCTGCTGGTTAGTACACTTACCAGCAGACATGTCGTCCCGCACCGCCGCCGCGCCACCGCCGAATGGATTCGGCGCATGCGCGGAAGTGTTTTACTTCCTGGTGCGGTGACGTGGCGGTGACGTGGCGGCGTCAACGTCACCGCCGCGTCACCGACACGTCACCGCGCCGTCCGCCGGCGGGGAATTTGATCCGATGGTGTGTACACGCCATCGGATCAAACTCCAGATCGGACATATCCGATGGAAATGGTCCGCGGACCGTTTTCATCGGATATGTCCGATCGTGTGTATGAGGCCTAAGACGTCATGGTTTGAAATCATGCATGGCACGGAAGGTTCCCCTGCTTAAACCAGCACATGTCAAGGCCTGTCTTAAGTTTGCCAATGACCATTTGGATGATCCAGAGGAGTCATGGGAGAAAGTCATGTGGTCAAATGAGACCAAAATAGAACTTTTTGGTCATAATTCCACTAACCGTGTTTGGAGGAAGAAGAATGATGAGTACCATCCCAAGAACACCATCCCTACTGTGAAGCATGGGGGTGGTAGCATCATGCTTTGGGGGTGTTTTTCTGCACATGGGACAGGGCTAACCAAGGAGTGGCTCTGTAAGAAGCATATCAAGGTTCTGGCATGGCCTAGCCAGTCTCCAGACCTAAACCCATTAGAGAATCTTTGGTGGGAGCTCAAACTCTGTGTTTCTCAGCGACAGCCCAGAAACCTGACTGATCTAGAGAAGATCTGTGTGGAGGAGTGGGCCAAAATCCCTCCTCCAGTGTGTGCAAACCTGGTGAAAAACTACAAGAAACGTTTGACCTCTGTAATTGCAAACAAAGGCTACTGTACCAAATATTAACATTGATTTTCTCAGGTGTTCAAATACTTATTTGCAGCTGTATCATACAAATAAATAGTTAAAAAAATCATACATTGTGATTTCTGGATTTTTTTTTTTGATTATGTCTCTCACAGTGGACATGCACCTACGATGACAATTTCAGAGCCCTCCATGATTTCCAAGTGGGAGAACTTGCAAAATAGCAGGGTGTTCAAATACTTATTTTCTGCACTGTATATGTATTTTATGTAATTATTGTCAATTATGTGATTTTAACATACGGTAATATTGTTATGTTATTAAAGTTGTTTGTAACAGTTTTTAACAGTTGAATACCACTGTCATAAGTTTTCAGCCGCAAATGATGTTAATTGCCTTAAGCTCCCTCCGTTGCTTACTCTTCCGGGTGGATTAAGATAAATGGCCCGCATGATGCGCTCCACCGTCATATCCCATGAGTAAGTCACGTGACCGTGATGCAAGCGTAGGGGGGGAGCCATACGTACGGGAACCAACGGAGGTCTCATACGATGCTCAGAAATACTGAGCGGCTTAATCTTAAGGGGAATCCGTGAGTGAGACTCAACACGTACCTTTGCTGTTTTAAGTCTATCATACATTATTGCACTATGGTATGTTCCTTTTTCATTACATGTTCCGCGGACTGTTTTTGAGTGTTGTCTCTTCAACTGCAAGAGTTAGGATTCTAAATGAACTTGCCAATACGCGGTTATCTATAGTTGCTGAACACATTTCTGGACATTTCAGTTTTTGGAATCACTGTTTATGTGCATTGTTTGATTTGGTATTTACATTTCTGGACATTTATTATCTTGGAATTGGGACTAATTTTAGTTCTTGAATCACTGTTTTATGTGTATTGCTTATTTGTTATTTATTTGTCACACAGGTGTGGACCTGCCCTCTCAGCAGGATTCACTGATTAATCAACACTGCTTGGCTGTCAGCAATTGATTGTTAGCCCTTTATAGTGTTCTCCACTGCACGGTTCACAATATTAGTTGTTATATAGTGCATCCTATATTTTTCAAGCCAAGACAGAGACCCAATTTGTTCAAATCAACTGGATGAGAGCTAACTAACTCTCTAATCCCCCTTAAATTTAGAACAGCACCAGTACCTAAAAGTACATGGGCGCTATACTAGCAATACATACTTTTGCTTCTTATCAGCATGTGAGTATCCATTTGTCTTTGTGGACTCAATAAACATATCAATGGTAATGCACAAGGTGGTTGCGCCGTCTTGTGTGTTTTTTGCAATTTCTTTATAAATATATTATCAATTGTTCTTTTCTTTTATGAAACTAGTTAGAATACCTGAATTAGATTTAAAATCCCCTGTGCAGCAGCACTCAGACTGAGAGAAATAGGGGAAGTTCTGAGATCCAGTCAGGTGTGCTGCATGCAAATATGCTGAAAAGGAATACAATCACAGGAGAAGATGCAAAGAGATGACCTAATCAGTCTGCTGCTGTTCCTTTACTGTCCTTTCAGCAATGTATTCCTTATAAAAGAAATGGGGCCAAAGCTCTTTTGGTAAAAGGGTGTGTGTGATCCCGCGCAAAGGAGAAAGTACTAGCAGGAGAAAAAATGATAGTAAATGGAAAATAATCAAGAGACCTGCTGCCTCTACCAATTACTGCCACATTAGTGGAGTAAATGAATGAATGAGAAAAGGTATAGCAGGTGTGGCGCTGTTCAGTTAGTTATAAGTAGCTCTCCTAATTGGAAATGTGGTGGTGAAAAAAATTGCCGTATTTATCGGCGTATACCACGCGCCAGCGTATAACGCGCACCCCAAACTTAGAAGGGAATTTTTGGGGGAAAAAATAACATTTTGGATGCTCGTCGGTTGTCTTGCCCGGCGTCCATCGGCGGCCTTGTCCGGCGTCAGTCTGCGGCCTTGCGCAGGGTCCATCCAGCCTTGTGGGTGTCCGTCTGCTGTCTTGCCCGGCGGCCTTGTCCGGAGTCCGTCTGCAGCCTTGCGCGGGGTCCGTCCAGCCTTGTGGGTGTCCGTCTGCAGCTTCCTTGCCCAGGGTTGCAGCGGTGTGTGTTTTTGAGTTTGGCGCCGAGCTGTTCAGAGCCAGATTTCCTGTGTGTTCGGCTCCTTTCGGCTTCTCTCGGCTCCTCTCGGCTTCTCTCAAGTTCTCTTGGCTTCTCTCGCGTGGCAGCAGGCACACCCGAGCGTGGCCAAACCTAGCCGAGTGCGCAGTACACTCGGCTCTATCTATGTCGGCGGACAGCGGGGATCGGCGTATAACGCGCGCCCACAATTTCCCCCTGATTTTAAGCGGAAAAAAGTGCGCGTTATACGCCGATAAATACGGTATGTATCAATGTGATAGATTCCTAAATGTCTCCTAAATACACTGGATTAGCATGTAAGGAGATGAATGTGAAGGTGGCAACCAACATTTAATGTGAAAAGTAATGGCAGCAAAAGAGATTGGTGAAAGGTAAACATGTAAATAATTAAACAATGAATGAATAAATTCAATAAATAAAGTCCTATTTGAACGTTTAAAAAAAAGTCCAAAAAAGTGCTAGTGCTAGTGTAAAGTGATCATTAATAGACGTATAAATGATAAATGAATAAAAATAAGTAAACATTCAAAAAAGATCTGGAAAGTGCTTGTGCTGGTGAAAAGTAATCACTGATCGTTTTCCCTCTTCACAAAGTGATCACAGCATATGTGGCTTATCCGTGCTCCTATTATGCCCGCACTGACCAGAATTTTCTTCCCCGCTTGGGGTATGTGGCATTCACAGTATGTGCCACTGTGTAGCAACCTGTAAGGCCGCGTACACACGATCAGACAGGTCCGATTAAACTGGCCTTAAAGCCAGTTTCATCTGACCAAATTGATCGTGTATATGGCCCATCAGACCGTTGTCCATCGGACCAAAGTTTTAAAACTTGCTTTAAAATCGGTCTGATGGATGCCTGACCATCGGACCAAAACGATGGTCAGTACGCAAAAGCATCGGACCAAAAACCTGCGCATGCTCAGAATCAAGTCGACGCGTGTACGCACATCAGACCATCAGGCCACTTCAGCGGTGACCCCGATGAAAACGGTCCGGTCTGATCGTGTGTACAGGGCCTTAGATGTCCAGTCCAGGAGTACCACCAAGATATTCTGGACTGGACATCTTCCAGGTTAGTACACAGTGGCACATACTGTGAACGCCACATACCCCAAGCTCTCTGGTGAGTGCGGGCACAATAGGAGCACGGATAAGCTACATATGCTGTGATCACTTTATGAAGAGGGAAAATGATCAGTGATTACCTTTCACCAGCACAAGCACTTTCCAGATCTTTCTTGAATGTCCAATTAGGATTTTACTTATTTTTATGCATTTATCATTTATACGTCTATTAATGATCACTTTACACTAGCACTAGCACTATTTTGGACTTTTTTTGAACGTTAACTATTTGTATGTTTACGTTTCACCAATCGCTTTTTCTGCCATAACTTTGCACATTAAATGTTGGTTGCCACATTCACATTCATCTCCCTACATGCTAATTCAGTGTATTTAGGAGACATTTAGAAATCTATCACATTGATACATTATTTTTTTCACCACCACATTTCCAATTAGGAGAGCTACTTATAACCAACTGAACAGTGCCACACCTACTATACCTTTTCTCATTCAAATCTCTTTTGGCCCTACTTCTTGCGTGATGTCACTACTAGGGTTGAGCGAACCCGAACTTTCGTTTTTTTTGACCCGGACCCGAACCCGAACACCAACAATTTTCTGAAATTTCGGGTTCAGTGTTCGGCTATGTAACGGCACGCTGCAGGGCAGCCAATCAGCATTTCTTTTACTTGTGTGACCTAGAAGCCATCACAGCCATGCCTACTAATGGCATGGCTGTGATTGGCCAGTGCAGCATGTGACCGAGCATGTGACCCAGTCTCTATATAAGCTAGAGCAGTGTTTTTCAACTCCAGTCCTCAAGGCACACCAACAGGTCAGGTTTTCAGGCTTTCCATTATTTTGCACAGGTGATTTGATCAGTTTCACTGCCTTAGTAATCACCACAGCCATTTCATCTGAGGGAAATCCTGAAAACTTGACCTGTTGGTGTGCCTTGAGGACTGGAGTTGAAAAACACTGAGCTAGAGGCACACAGCACAGCTCGTCACTCTGCTTTAGCTAGGGTGGGGAAAGGCTACAGCTGCTCTCAGGGACAGATTTAAATAGGATTTTCCTACTTCAGAAATCGAATTACAATACTCAGCGATCGATTTACATAGCATTAGCTACATTAGGGAAAGGTTCCTGATTGTGCTTATAGGGAGAGAATTAGTTAGGAGTCAGTCCTACTTCACAAATCTAATTGCAGCAGCACTGCATATGTTCCTGTCAGATACTCTGCATAGTGCACCAGCACTGCATATGTTCCTGTAACATACTCTGCATTAGTTACTGTAGGGAAAGGTTCCTGATTGTGCTTATAGGTACAAAATTAAATAAGAGTCAGTCCTACCTCACAAATCTAATTGCAGCAGCACTGCATATGTTCCTGTCAGATACTCTGCATATTGCACCAGCAATGCATATGTTTCTGTCAGATACTCTGCATATTACACCAGCAGTGCATATGTTCCTGTCAGATACTCTGCATATTACACCAGCAGTGCATATGTTCCTGTCAGATACTCTGCATATTGCACCAGCACTGCATATGTTCATGTTACATACTCTGCATTAGATAATTTAGGGGGAGGTTCCTGATTGTGCTTATAGAGAGAGAATTAGATAGGAGTCAGTCCTACTTCATAAATCAAAGTGCAGCAGCACTGCATATGTTACTGTGAGATACACCCTTTATATACTTTTCTTCTATTGTGCTATTCCAAAAACAACCATTTAGGTAAAAAATTAATAATTTGCAGTGTTTCCTCCAGTGTTTCTCAGTGTTTCCTGCATATCTGTAGGTGTGAGATTAACACCTTAGCTAGTGTTCTTCTATTGTTGTATTAAAAAAACAGCCATTTAGGGCCAAAAAATATATTTTACAGTTTTTCCTCCAGTGTTTGCAGTCTTGCCTACATATTTGTACGTGTGAGATACACACTTTACATACCGTTTTCTATTGTGTTATTCCAAAAAACAATTATTTTGGGCAAATAAATATTTTTTTGGTGCGTTTTTTGCATATCTGTAGGTGTTAGATGAACACCTTAGCTAGTGTTCTTCTATTGTTGTATTCAAAAAACAGCCATTAAGGGAAAGATCCTACATTTGAGAAATATGAGGAGAATGTCAAGTAAGGGACGTGGCCGTGGTCGTGGTGCTGCTGGTGGAGCTCCTGTTGCAGGGAGAGGACATGGTCGATCTGTGCCAGCTACACGCACAAGTGAAACACCTTTCTCAGGTGCGAGTAGGTGACAGAGCCTGCAGTGGTATTTGGTGGGGCCTAATCCGATTCTACGAATGTTGAGGCCAGGAGCAGAACAGGTGGTAGTAGATTGGGTTGCTGACAGTGCCTCCAGTTCCTTCACATTGTCTCCCAACCAGTCTTGTGCTGAAAGATCGGAGTTGGCACCTGCAGCCGATGTCCATCAGTCTTTCACCTCACCCCCTTGCAAATCAGCCAAGCAGTCTGAGCCCCAAATCATGCAGCAGTCTCTTTTGTTTTTTGATGACTCTGTTAGCATGTTTTCCCAGGGCCATCCACCTAGCCCTGCCCCAGAAGTGAAAGAGATTGAATGCACCAATGCCCAACCACTTATGTTTCAAGATGAGTACATGGGGGGCAGGGCTGATCCTAGGCAGGGTGCACAGGGTGCATTGCACCCAGGCGCCTGCAGTGGTGGGGGCGCCGAACATCTAACAGACTCTCTTACAGAAGCCCTTTCTGTGTCCATCACAGAGGCCCCCCTCCAGGTCCCAATAAAGTACTCTGCTTCTCTTCCTGTATTTTGTTTATTGTTATCAGATCATGTAAGGATCCCAGGGTAATGAAAATTTCGTGGGGGAGCATCTCTGTGGTTGTCATTGCCATAGAAACATTTGTAGAGGGGAGGAGTTGGTAAAATGAAGATGCCCATGTGGGGGCGCCAGAAATATTTCTGCACCCAGGCGCATGTGACCCTAGGATCGGCCCTGATGGGGGGACCATCACAGCACGTCTCGGATGATGAAGAAACACAGTTGCCAACTGCTGCTGCTTTCGCAATTGTGCAGACCGACAAGGAGGGCAGTGGTGAAGACTAGCTGGAAGATGATGTGGTGGACGATGAGGTCCTCGACCCCACATGGAATCAACCTCATGCAGGTGACCCATGAACTTCAGAGGAAGAGGCAGTGGTTGCACAGAGCCACCAGCACAGCAGAAGAGGGAGCATGGTGCCAAAGCAGAGCGTCCGTCCCCTAGACAGTACGCCTGCTACTGCCCAACGCAGCAAGGGACCGAGCACACCAAAGTCAGGTCCAAGGAGTTCCCTAGTTCTTCACACAATGTGCTGATGACAAGACACAAGTGGTTTGCACGCTGTGCAATAAGAGGCTGAAGGGAGGCATAAACCTTTTCAACCTGAGCACAACCTGCATGACCAAGCATCTAAGTTCAAAGCATGAGCTGCAGTGGAGTAGACACCTCAAAAACCAAGAAAGGTCTCTGGCTCCTCCTGCTTCCTCTTCTGCTTCAGTCTTGGGCTGCTCGGCCTCTTCATCCACCTCTGTAGTGATAGTGCCACCTGCCACCCCACAATTAGAGGACCGGCAAGCAACACTACCACCTGGGTCACCAAACGTCTCCACAATGTCCCATGGAAGCATTTAGCTCTCTATCTCCCAAACACTGGAGCAGAAGAGGAAGTACCCCCCTACCCACCCACGATCCCTGGCCCTGAATGCCAGCATTTCAAAACTCCTGGCCTTTGAAATGCTGTCATTCCGTCTGGTGATGTGAGAGAGTTTTAAAAGCCTGATGGCATTGGCTGCCCCACAATACGTCGTGCCCAGCCGCCACTACTTTTCCAGGCGAGCCATCCCTTCCCTGCACAGTGGGGGACAAAATCAGGTGTGCACTGCGCAACACCATCTGTGAAAAGGTCCGCCTAACTACGGATACGTGGACCAGTAAGCACGGTCAGGGATGGGATGTTATATCTCCCTAACAGCGCACTGGGTAAATGCAGTGGCGACTGGGCCTGAGGCGGATAGCAGTTTGGCGCATGTCCTTTCACCACCGAGGATTGCAGGGCGCCTCAGTTTGCCTCCTGTTGCTAACTCCTCCTACTCCACTTCCTCATCCTCTACCGCCTCCTCATCCGGTCAGCGTAACACATTCACCACCAACTTCAGCATAGAAATGGGTAAACGCCAGCAGGCAATTTTTAAAACTTTCCTGTTTGGGGGAAAAAAAAACACACCGAGCAGAAGTTGTGGAGGGACATGGAACAACAGACCGATGAGTGGTTGGCGTCAGTGAGCCTCAAGCCGGGCCTGATGGTGTGCGATAATGGGTGAAATCTCGTAGCACCTCTGGGCCTAGCCGGTTTGACGCACATCCTATGCCTGGCGCATGTGCTGAATTTGGTGGTGCAGAGGTTCCCTAAAACTTACTCCGATATGCCACAGCTGCTGCATAAAGTGCGAGCCGTCTGTGCGCACTTTCGGCGTTCTCACCCTGCTGTTGCTCGCCTGGCAGCGCTGCAACGTAACTTTGGCCTTCCAGCCCACCACCTCATATGTGACGTGCCCACAAGGTGGAACTCCACCTTGCACATGCTGGCCAGACTGTGCGAGCAGCAGCAGCCGATAGTGGAGTTCCAGCTGAAGCACGCACACGTGAGTTGCTCCGCGGAACAGAACCACTTCACCACCAATAACTGGGCCTCCATGCAAGACCTGTGTGCCTTGTTGCGCTGTTTTGAGTACTCCACCAACATGGCCAGTGCCGATGACGCCGTTCTCAGCGTGACTATCCCAGTTCTTGAAAAAAAAAATTGGGCGATGATGGAAGAGGATGTGGCACAGGAGGAGGAGGAGAAATCAGGATCATTTCCAAGGCTTTCAGGGCAGTCATTCACAAGTGGCTCCGAGGGTGGGTTCCTGCACCAACAAAGGCCAGGTACACAATTGTCCAGCAAGGGCACAGTTCTGGAGGATGACGAGGTGAAGAATGAGGAGGAGGAGATGGAGGAGGAGGAGGAGGGTGGCACCCAGACCAGCTCATGGCCATCACTGGTGCGTGGCTGGGGGGATACAGAGGACACAGATGATACACCTTCCACAGAGGACAGCTTTTTGTTGCCTCTGGGCAGCCTGGCACACATGAGCCATTACATGCTGCAGTGTTTCTGCAACGACTGCCGTGTTTTGCACATTTTAACAGGTGCTGATTACTGGGTGGCCACGATGCTGGATCCCCGTTACAAGGACAATGTACCGTCCTTAATTCCCTCACTGGAGCGTGATAACAAGATGTGCGACTACAATCGCACGCTGGTAGACGCGCTGCTGGTGCAATTCCCACCTGACAGCAGGGGCACAGTGGAAGCACAAGGCGAAGGCAGAGGATGAAGAGGTCGCCAACGCAGCAGGGGCACTGCCAGCACCTCAGAAGGCAGAGTTAGCATGGCTGAAATGTGGAAAAGCTTTGTCAGCACGCCACAACAAACAGCACCACCAGCTGATATGGAACGTTTTAGTAGGAGGCAGCATTTCAGCAACATGGTGGAGCAGTATGTGTGCACACCCCTACACGTACAGAATGACGGGTCTGCCCCCTTAAACTTCTGGGTCTCCAAATTGGGCACATCGCCTGAGCTTGCCCTTTACGCCTTGGAGGTGCTGGCCTTCCCTGCAGCCATTGAATTGTCTGAACGTGTTTAGCACGGCAGGGGGCGTTATCACAGACAAGGGCAGCCGCCTGTCCAGAGCCAATGTGGACAAGCTCACGTTCATTAAAATGAACCAGGCATGGATCCCACGGGACTTGTCCATACCCTGTGCAGAATAGACATGTATACCGGCCTTACCCAGCCATTCTTGTATTTCTGATATTTCTAGGGTTGTCACCTCATCCCTTTAAAAGAGAAAACATATTAATTACACAGGTTCTCTGGCTGATTAAGGTGCTAATTAAACTCACTTGGTGCCTTATCGAGATTAAATTAGCCCCAGAACCTGTGTAATTACTATGTGTTCAGGTGTAAAGGGATGAGGTGGCAAACCCTAGATCTTTCTCACTCTTTTGGGGTGTACCCTAAATTAAAAAATAAATACATTAAAAACAAAAAGCTGTGTTGGCTACCTCGTCCTCCTCCACCGCCACTTCCACCTTCACCGCCACATCCACGGCCACGTCAACCTCCTACTCCATATGGACCTCGTCCTCCTAGGACAAAATTATTTTATTTTTTATATATTTTTTTTATGTTATTATAAGTTATTTCCCTATCCACATTTATTTTCAGAGTACTTGCCATGCTCTTACAGTTTGCAGCCCTCTAGCCCTTTCCCTTCGTTTTTTAGAGACATTTTAGTAGTCAAAAATTTGGGTTCCCATCGACTTCAATCGGGTTCGGGTTCGGGTCAAGTTCGGGTCCTGAACCCAGACTTTTTTCCCGAAGTTCGGCCAAACCCGCCGAACCCGAACATCCAGGTTTTCGCTCAACTCTAGTCACTACATGCAATACCCAAGTTCTACTGCTTGTGATGCTATCTGAGGCTGAAGACTCATGCTTCTGGCTGGGATGTGTGGTCCCACAGTACTATAGTGTAAATGCATATGAGCTGGCAACTCGGTGTTCATAAACGTCATAATTATTTTTTGGCTACATAGGTTACATACAGTAAAACAATGCTAGAGTGTTTTGGTGGCAGTGGCCTTACTCTTTGCCATGAGTAAAGACACTGCGGCTAAAACACGTTAGCATTGTTTTACTGAATGGTCTAAAGTCTGATTTTGGCTGAAGTCATTCAGCCAAATCAGACTTTGAAGGGATCCAACTTTAATGTTGGGATCCACCCAGATGCCTGAGCAGCAGCTGCCTCTCAGGGGCAGAGCAGAGAGCCAATGACTGACAGTCACCAGCTATCTTCTCATTGAAGACCATGAACTGAGCGATCAGCGTTATTTGTTTGCTCAGTTTTAGTGCTTAGAGGCTGTGGGGGACGGATGCTTCATCCTCCTAGGTAAGTATGATTGTTTCTTTTTTTAATCCCTCACATTTAACAGCAAAATGGTGTCATCCTACTGTCCGTGTTATGAAGCAGAATTGTGCAAATCCCAGAAATGAAAATGTTGTGGCATGTAAAATCTCCCAATATGATTCATTTGTTTTTCTGAGTTCAACTTTATAGTGGATCTAAATTGATTAAAAAAAAGTTAAGATTTGCTTTTAGGGAACATCTAGCAATATTAATTGCACCTAAGCAGTGCTCTGAAAAAATTGTTGTCCTGAATTCCAGATGAAAAATAGTAATGTAATTCCTCTGCCTATACTGTACATTTCTGTACTTTGAGTCTCATAGCTGTATATCTCCTGTTTGATATCATCTAAGGCATTGCTGACCCTGACTTCTAGACTTATGAGATTTAAGGTTTAGAATGCATTTGGTGATGCCCCTACTGTTCTGTTTTCTGTTCTCCTTGGTAGAAAGGAAGCTCTAACTGAGGGCCTACTGTGAAAGTATCTGCTTTCTTCTGGTTAATATATTTTGTGGATCTGTTCTATCTAAACCTCTCCTGCTGCTTTTTGAATATTCCTCTACCAGTCAGGGGCACAGCTTCAACAAATCGTTTCCTATGAAAACAAAGGCATGATAAATCAGTAATTGGGAAAAGATCAGTTGCAGGAGGACAACAGGCAATACTAGTGATTAGTCATTTGCACTTTGCAAGTCTGTTAAGCATAACTTCCTACCTGTCATCATACCACCAGTCAGTCATCAGGGGGACAGCTCTGATATTAGGAAGCACAGTGTTTCCTATGAAAAACCACAAGATAAACCAGTAATAGAGAAAAGATTAGCTGCATGGAGACCAGAGGCAATACTACTGACTAGTGCTTTGTGCTCTGCAGGTTTTTCTGGGCCCAGCTTCTACAGTTTAGATTTTATTTAACCACTTAAGACCCGGACCAAAATGCAGGTAAATGACCAGGCCCATTTTTGCGATTCGGCACTGCGTCGCTTTAACTGACAATTGCGCGGTCGTGCAACGTGGCTCCCAAACAAAATTTGCGTCCTTTTCTTCCCACAAATAGAGCTTTCTTTTGGTGGTATTTTGTTATAAGAAAAATCAAATAAACTAAATTTTAGTCTAACATTTAGGCCAAAATTTATTTAGCCACATGTCTATAGTAAAAAAAAATTGCAATAAAAAAAAAATTAGCTACCTAGCGGGAACAGCGACACTAATACATCGATCAGAAAAATTATCGCTTAGTGATGCTGGCAAAAGGGAGTGAAAGGGTTAACTAGGGCGGTGATCAAGGGGTTAAAACTTTATTAGGGGGGGTACGGGGGCTACCCTGGACCTAATAATAACTGCCTGTCACACTGACACTAAATACAGTAATCATACATGTATGATTACTGCATTCAGTGACACTGTGACAGGGGGGGAGGGGGGGGCGATCGCGGGGGTTAAATGTGCCTATGTGTAGTGTGTGTCAGTGTAGTGTTGTGCAGACTTACTGTGCGATGTGATCTCTCCTCAGCGGTGGTTGAAAAAATCGCTGAGGGGAGAGATCACATCACTTCCTCCTTCCTGTGTTTACACAGGAGGAGGAAGTGCACTTCAGGGGGAGCGCGTGGATTGGCTGGGAGCGATCCGGAGGGGGCGGACAAAAACGAATAGCCGCCCCCTCATCCTAGCTACGGGGACCGGCGCATGTACCGGGGGGGGTCCCGATCAGATCCCCGACCCACCTCAAGGCACCAACGTATATATACGTTGATGTGCCTGTCGGTGCCATTCTGCCGACGTAAATGTACATGCGGCGGTCCATAAGGGTTTAAGTACCCATTTGTATCACAAACAACTATGTAATCCCTGCCTATACAAGGACACTTCTGGTTCCAGAACAGCACGTGGGCATGCCTACCCACCGCTACCAGCTTATTCAGGATAGGGTGACCAGACATTCCCAGTTTCAGGGGACAGTCCCCTGATTGAGGACACTGTCCCTGGACTAAGTCTGTCCCTGGTTTTGTCCCTGGATTGGATTTAAACAGGGGCTGGGGCAATTTCAAAGACAGAACCCTCTTCCCTCAGCCAGACCACTGAAGATCGTGGATGGGTCTTCCAGCATGACAATGACCCAAAACATACCAACAAGGCAACAAAGGAGTGGCTCAAGAAGCAAATTAAGGTCATAGAATGGCCTATCCAGTCTCCAGGCCTTAATTCTTTGGAAAATTTCTGAAGGGAGCTGAGACTTCGAGTTGCCAAGCAACAGCCAGGAAACCTTAAGGATATAGAGAGGAACTGTAAAGAAGAGTGGAGCTAAATCTCTTTGGAGATGTGTGCAAACCTGGTAACCAACTACAGTTGCAATAAAAAGTATTTGAACTATTTGGAATGATATGTATTTCTGCACAAATTGGTCATAAAATGTGATCTGATCTTCATCTAAGTCACAACAATAGACAATCACAGTCTGCTTAACCACTTCCCGACGGCCGTACGAATATATGCGGCCGTCGGGTGGTTCTGAATCTCTGACAGGGCGCATATATGCGCCCTGTGCTATTCCTGGCCACTAGAGGGTGCGCGAGCCCGCTGCATCCCTGAGATACCGATGTGCGTGCCTGGCGGAAACACAGAGATCCATGTCCTGTCAGGAGAGAGAGGAGACCGATCTGTGTCTCTTGTACATAGGGACACAGCATCGGTCACCTCCCCCAGTCACCCCCCTCCCCCCACACATTTAGAACACACCCAGGATACACATTTAACCCCTTCCATGCCCCCCTAGTGTTAACCCCTTCACTGCCAGTCACATTTATACAATAATCGGTGCATTTTTATAGCACTGATCGCAGTATAAATGTGAATGGCGCCAAAAATGTGTCAAAAGTGTCCGATGTGTCCGCCATAACGTCGCAGTCCCAATAAAAATTGCAGATCGCCGCCATTACTAGTAAGAAAAATTAATAATAAAAATTAATAATAATTCTGTCCCCTATTTTGTAAGCGCTATAACTTTTGCGCAAACCAGTCGCCTTTTGCGTTTTTTTTTACCAAAAATATGTAGAATAATACGTATCGGCCTAAACTGAGAAAAAAAATGTTTTTTTAAAAAAAAAAAAAAAAAAAATTGGCTATTTATTATAGTAACAAGTAAAAAATATTGACTTTTTTTTCAAAATTGTCGCTCTTTTTTTGTTTATAGCGCAAAAAATTAAAACCGCAGAGATGATCAAATACCACCAAAAGAAAGCTCTATTTGTGGGGAAAAAAGGACGCCAATTTTGTTTGGGAGCCACGTCGCACGACCGCGCAATTGTCAGTTAAAGCGACGCAGTGCCAGAAGCTGAAATTTCACCTGGTCAGGAAGGGGTATAAGTGCCCAGCAAGGAAGTGGTTAAACTAATAATACACAAATAATTAAATGTTACCATGTTTTTATTGAACACACCATGTTCAACCAAACATTTCCTGTAGTTGCAGATCAGACGTGCACAACGGTCAGGAGTAATTCTTGACCATTCTTCTTTACAGAACTGTTTCAGTTTAGCAATATTCTTGGGGTGTCTGGTGTGAATCACTTTCTTGAGGTCATGCCACAGCATCTCAACCGGGTTGAGGTCAGGACTGGGCCACTCCAGAAGGTGTATTTTCTTCTGTTTAAGCCATTCTGTTGTTGATTAACTTCTATGCTTTGGCTCGTTGTCCTGTTGCAACACTCATCTTCTGTTGAGCTTCAGCTGGTGGACAGATGGCCTAAGTTCTCCTGCAAAATGTCTTGATAAACTTGGGAATTCATTTTTCCTTCGATGATAGCAATCCTTCCAGGCCCTGAGGCAGCAAAGCAACCCCAAACCATGATGCCCCCACCACCATACTTCACAGTTGGGATGAGGTTTTGATGTTGCTATGTCTCTTTTTCTCCACACATTTCTTCTAAACAACTCAACTTTGGTTTCATCTGTCCACAAAATATTTTGCCAGTACTGCTGTGGAACATCCAGGTGCTCTCGTGCAAACTGTAAATGTGCAGCAATGTTTTTTTTTGGACAGCAGTGGCTTCCTCTATGGTATCGTCCCATGAAATCCATTTAGTGTTTTACGAATCGTAGATTCGCTAACAGGGATGTTAGCATATGCCAGAGACTTTTGTAAGTCTTTAGCTGACACTCTAGGATTCTTCTTCACCTCATTGAGCAGTCTGCGCTGTGCTCTTGCAGTCATCTTTACAGGACGGCCACTACTAGGGAGAGTAGCAGCAGTGCTGAACTTTCTCCATTTATAGACAATTTGTCTTACCATGGACTGATGAACAGCAAGGCTTTTGGAGATACTTTTATAACCCTTTCCAGCTTTATGCAAGTCAACAATTCTTAATCATAGGTCTTCTGAGAGCTCTTTTGTGTGAGGCATCATTCACATCAGGCAATGCTTCTTGTAAAAAGCAAACCCAGAACTGGTGTGTGTTTTTTATAGGGCAGGGCAGCTGTAACCAACACCCCCAATCTCATCTCATTGATTGGACTCCAGTTGGCTGACTCCTCACTCATAATTTGCAGATGTCATTAGTCTAGGCGATGTCACTCTCTGGCGGCGACATCTCTCTCGGGGGTTACTTCTGGGTATCGCGGCTGCGGCGCTGTGATTGGCCAGAGCTGCGATGACATCACTCCCCGCAAATGTGCTCAGGAGCCGCCGGTAACTGCACACAGACTGAAGCAATGACCCATACGTGCCATTGCTTCAGTTTGCCTCAGTGCGCATGTGCCGATGACATCGGCACATGCAGGGGACAGGGGATATCTCCTAAACCATGCAGGTTTAGGAGATATCATTGGTAGCTACAAGTATGCCTTGTTATAGGCTTACCTGTAGCATAAAGTGAT
Source organism: Rana kukunoris (assembly GCA_029574335.1). NCBI lineage: Eukaryota > Metazoa > Chordata > Amphibia > Anura > Ranidae > Rana > Rana kukunoris. The sequence continues at coordinate 76,713,590 of CM056053.1, forward strand.
CTGTAAGCGTTTACAACCACTTTAAGCAGTGCTTTGTAGGACACTGATAGAAGTCACAAGACTGGGCAACAAAATTAATAAGGGGACTGGCGGACCTCAATTATGAGGAATGACTACAAACATTAAATGTATTCTCCCTGGAGAAGAGATGCTTCAGAGGAGATATGATAGCTATATACAAATAACTTATTGGTGGTTTTAGCATAGAGCATAAACTATTCAGTCTCTGGGAGGGTAAGAAAACACACAGCCACTCAATGAAGTTGGCAGAAAAGCAGTTTAACCTTAAACTGTGTAAGGGATTTTTTCACAGCCAAAACGGTAAGGATGTGGAACTCACTTTTCCACAATCGTTGGTGTCAGCAGGAAATATTGATAGCTTGACAAAACTCTTGGATGGGCATCTTAGCGAACACAGTATACAGGGACATGGGAAATGATTTGATTATTTTCTGGTCAAGGACACCCACACCCGCATAGGTTGAAATAAATGGACTGGTGCCCTTATTCAATCTTACCAACTATGAGATTGGGAAGTTGGTCCAGATAAATAAAAGATACTCTCACATATAATGTTGGCTTAAAGTTGCGAGTCAAGAAAAACTCCAGGCAAAGCAGTTTATGGTTTAAGGCACAGTTTATGCATGAGTGAACATGCAGCAATTTACAGTGAGGATATGAAATGAGCATCATATACCACATATTTATGGCTCTCAAAGCAATAATGGCAACAGAAATTGCATCCTTAATTTCTGGTACATACAGTACTGCTAACTAGATGCAGATGACTTCAGCAGCAAATGGCGCTTTCATAGACTGGAACACTTTTCAAGCATGCTTTCTAAGTTTCTTATTGACCAACTTCTCAATTGCCTACCTCACATTGCAGAATCCATGGCCAACAGACCATTGATGAAACAGAACCAGCTCTCTTGCCATGGCTAGCATGTTGGCTCCGCTGCTAATCTTCCTCTGTTCTACACAAAGACTTCCCCAAACTACCCAAAGCCAGTTATAGACAGTTCAATACTCAGCCGGTTCAGCAGGAACCGTCTGAGATTTGAACCATGTATGGGCAGGCTGAATGTACCCAAGTTGATCGATAAATCAACTTGGGTACAATCAGCCTGCCAGAATTTACATGTTATAGTTCCTAGCAATAAGTACGGTGTTCTCACTGCTGGATGTCTCCCCCCGCTCCATGGTTACAGGATACGGCTAGCCTAAGCCTACACTAACAGCTGTGTTTTCATTATCTTAGCTCACAATTACATGGTTGTTGGCAGGCCCGTCGCTACAGGACAGGCAAAACAAACAATTGCTTGGGGCTCCGAGCTGGCCTGGGGCCCCCAACTTCCTTTTCCCAGGCTGTAGTGTGGCCGATCTCCTCTTCCTTTCTCCTGGAGTCCTGTCAGTCCGGCCGGGTACCGCACGTGGTACAGGAGATTCAGTTTCCTGTTCCCGGCCGGACTGACAGGAAGTGCACACTGAGTGCTCACTTCCTTTCAGTCCAGCCAGGAACACAGGAAACTGAATCTCCTGTACTGCACGGTACCTGGCCCAGCCCGGGCACTATCTGATTGGGAACTGGGGACCCATAATGATAGAATACCTGACTGACAGGAGGAAGAGGAGCTTGGCCACGCTGAACCGGCAGCCTACAGGGAAGAAGGGGAGGTGAGAATAGAAAAACACCCTTTTTGTGAAAAAAAAAAAGAAAAACATAGGGGCTAGGAAGGGGGGGAAGGAGAAAGAACATGGGTGTAAAAAATTAGTGTAGCGCTAACGTAGGCTTTGCGTGCGGGGGGGGGGTGCTTGGAGGTCCCATTTTGCTTGAGGCCCCCAAATTCCTTCAAACGGCCCTGGTTGTTGGGACCAATCAGCGGCATTATTGGTAGAGTGTGTTCACGTTTTGCTGGGACACCAATCTACACCAATCTTTTTAACTTCTTTGTAAATTTGTATCTACAATTTTTGGTACTGGTAGCATTCACATTTTATTTTCTGCGCAGTGTTTTTTTTTTCTAAAGAAATTTTCTTTTTGAAAACGTTTTTTACAGGTATTTATAAAACGGAACACTTTACATTTGTATTAAAACCCTCTGTGCATGTGTCCTGCTATAATGGCAAACTAACTGTACTTGTATTTCAAAATTTAGCTTTTTGAATTGATAGCCTGTGTGGGAGATTCAGTGTATTATTAACTGGGAAAAGTAGGCTTGTAAATTGGTCAACACTACAAGTGATATATTTTGTGTCACTGTGACTTAAAAGGGAAGAGATTTGTTACGTAGTTTACATCTGTGTTGGAACCTTGGAAAGAAAACTCATAATATGCCTGGGATTAGCCAGTCAACATAGAAGCAAACTAAAATGTTTGTGTGTCTGGGTATAACATATGAATGTAGACTTTTTAAATGACAGACTGGGTAGCAAATTGCTGAATAAATATGAAAATGAAGTTTACTAACACTACAAGGAAAAAAAGTCATAGGATATACACACAAAATATAATGCTGTAATTATTTTAAACCTTGAAAAAAAAGAGCACACCATATGGTCACTGCTTGTTATGAGGAATATCATTACTTGATGGTTTCTATGCCATATACCGAAACACAGCACAGCTAATCCAGAATCTACTAACTCTGTCCCCATAAATTCCAGTTTCAATCCTTTACTCTGACCCTTAGTTACTAGAGTCTCTCACACTGACCCAACCTAACATTTGCTCGACATGTTTAACAATGGCAGGGTCAACAAAACTGTGTTAGTAAAAGGCAATTAGTACATGCAACAACCCTGTGCTACTAAGTAGCAGTTAGAAAAAAGTATTATCAGTTACTGTGATTGATTATGATGTAAACATTATGGTAGTTAGTGAAAAGCTAGTAGTAAGCACATTCAATTAATAAACACAGTGGCTGTCATTAACCACTTCAGCCCTGGACGATTTGGCTGCTCAATGGGCAGGCCAGGCCATTTTTTGCTATACGGCACTGCGTCGCTTTAACTGACAATTGTGCGTTCGTGCAACATTGTACCCAAACAAAATTTTCCCCACAAATAGAGCATTCTTTTGGTGGTATTTTATCATCTCTGTGGTTTTTATTTTTTGCAGCTATAAACAAAAAAAAAAAGCAACTATTTTGAAAAAAAACTCGACATTTTGTACTTTTTGCTATAATAAATATCTCCATTTAAAAAAAAAAACTGAACTTTTTACTCAGTTTAAGCCTATATGTATTCTTATACATATTTTTGGTAATAAAAATCGCAATAAGTTTATGTTGATTGGTTTGCGCAAAATAGGGGATACATTTATGGCATTTTTATTCTTCTTCCTCTTCTTTTTTACTAGTAATGGCAGCGATCTGGGACTATGACATTATGGCGGACACATCGGACACTTTTGACACTATTTTGGGACTATGGCATTTATACAGCGAACAGTGCTGTACAAATGCACTGATTACTGTGTAAATGTCACTGACAGGGAAGGGGTTAACACTATGGGCGATCAAGGGGTTAACTGTGTTCCCTAGTGTGTGTTATAACTATATGGGGGATGGAAGTGACTGGGGGAATTGACAGATCGTGGTTCTTAGCTTGTAGGGACTCACAATCTGCCTTTCCTCTCCTCACAGAACATAGATTTGTGTGTTTACACACACACATCCCTGCTCTGCCTCTCGTGTCTGTGATCACACATGGCCACCAGCCACATGCATAAGCACCCCCGAAGTGCAGCAATCGCGTGCGCGCACCTCCTGCAGCTCGCGCCTGGTATCCCAATTTGCAGGATCATGCCGACCTGCCGCAGTATAATGACGACGGCTGGTCAGCAAGTGGTTAATGTGAAGACCATGGTCAGGTCCGAACTGGGACAAAAAATAGGCCCGGGCATTTTAGACTGAGCAGCCAATTTTTGCAGGGACTGAGGGGAAGGGGTGCAGTTGCTGATGGTATACTCACGGAATCAGTCCTCCATGCTGTAATGTAAAGGGACACTGTGATATAAATGTAATTGATGTAATTATTACAGTGCCATTTACAGTGTAGTCCCCTTTATATCACAGTGCCATTAGCAATTACAGCTCCCCATCACAGTGCCCCTTACAGTCATGACCCCTCTCTCTCTAATTACAGTGCCCCCTTTAACTTTCTGCCTACCCTGCACAGTCCTACCTTTGGCAGGGTAGAAGCAGGATTTAGCCTGTGTGTCCGCTCCAGGGTTTTCTGCCCCATCAACAATGCCAATGATGGGGCAGGAGGAGCTGCAGATCTGGATCATATTAACAAGCGGGGGATTAACCGCTTGTTAATATGAAAAGACTCCCACTTTCTGTGCAGATCTCCAGCTTCTACCGCCCCCTGATCTGCTGACAGAATGGCACCTTTGACAGGGTGGGAGAGCTGGGGAAGGAGACACAGGCATGGCCTCATAGTGGGAGGTGAGCAACAACTGGGGTCTGTGTCGGTCATGTCTGGACTTTGGTCACCACTTACCTCCCGCTGTGCGGCCTGGTCATCAACTGTCCACTTTTTTTAGAACATGCAGGCCTGCGGCACCGGCACCACTGGCTCATTGCCCAGTGTGCCCTATGTCTAGTCCGGGCCTGACTATTGTTATGATTTGATAAAACTAAAAGTACAGCAGATACAAATGCATTGGGGTTGATTTACTTGGAGGGTGCAAAATATGTTGCAGCTGTGCATAGTAGCCAATCAACTTCTAACTTCAGCTTGTTCAATTAAACTTTGAAAAAAAAACTGGAAGCTGATTGGTTTCTATGCAGAGTTGCACCAGATTTTACACTCTCCAGTTTTAGTAGATCAACCCCCCGAGACATTGACATGTGGTGGTATCATAAAGCACAAAGAACAAGTGTTTAATTCCAAGTATTTAGAAAATAGCAACTACTGTGCTCCTGTCATGCTCTTATATGGCTGCTCTTTGTGACAAGTACATGCAAGAAACATTTGCCATAGTTAATAAAGAACTAAAATGGCATTAATCTTTTGGTGCCAACAGGTAACATTTTTTAGAGATCCACCTCAAGTGAATTTCAAAATCCCACTCCCAGTCTGAAGGCATTGGTTGGCTCATGGTTCCCTCCTTAAGCCTCGTACACACGCACGGTTTTCTTGGCAAGAACCAGCAAGAAAACTGCTGGCAGAGCTTTCTTGTCGAGTAAACCGTGCGTGTGTACGAGGCTTTGAGGTTTCTCCTCAAGAAAACTGCCCAGAATCTCAACGAGAACCTGCTCTTTATTTTCTCGTCGTGATTCTCGGCCTGCCGAGAAACCTGAGCATCTGTATACTTACCTGTCACCGTGAAAACCCGCACATGCTCGAAATGACTTTGACGCATGCGCAGTAGCTTCCAAGGCATAGGTAGGGCGTAGAAAGATGGCAGCGACGGCATCGGATGCGATGAGCGCATGCTCGTCTTAGTCAATGATGTCAGCGCGTTCGTGCAATTCAAATGATCGGCGTTTTTTTTGAATGGAGTGTCTGTACACTGGGGCGGCAGGAGATTCTTGCCAAGAATCTCGTCAGGAAAAATAAAAAAATTTTCCTGACGAGATTCTGGGCCGTGTGTACAGGGCTAAACACTTGTTTCATGTCTGGTAATCTGTCTTAACTATTGTATGTTCTATACTTTCTCCAAACTGTAAAAGCTATATTGCCACTATAAAAAAAAAGAATAAATACTAACAGGCTACATACATACATCATGTTAAATTGTACATTAAAAAAGATTTTCATGTTTTTGGTACTGTGAAGAAAATCTTTCTCTTGACCTCAATTTGACTAAAGTTGTCAATTGCATTCTTCCACAAGCATTGTCAGCCATCTCCATCACAATAATTATTGTAGGAATGAGAATGAATGTGTGGTTTAAACAACTCCAGCTCATTTTGCAATGTATAACAAAAGCATGCATCAAAATGTTGGAAATCTAGAGAGGTTATCTGGGGACACGATGTGATAATACTTTCCATACTGTCCTTAAAAAGGTGGCAGCTGAAATTCGCTCCTAACCCCACAGTAAAGATGGCATTGTCTATTTCTAAATCACATCCAAACAAATGCTGTATAAATATCAGTGTATTAGGATATTTAATTAGTTAAGATAATCTTCTATTTCCATTTGTCTGTGAATTTATATTGAGAGATTTGCATGCTGCTCCAGTAATGATGATAACAGATTTGGATCCAGTGATGCCATATTTTGTCTTATTGACTTTGAAGAATTAAAAGAGATGTTCAGCGAAAACATACCATGCACAGCAGAAACAACAAGCTTACATGATAAATGTTAATGCCATCTCTTTGGAGGAACAAAAAGAGAAAGAAAAGGGACACAAGGAAACTGCAGAAATCTGTTCTTTACTGTAAGAAATCTCTGGTGCTGTCAGAAAGGAATTCTTTTAGGCTGGGTTCACACCTATGCGAATTGGATGTGGCTTACACCACATCCAATTCCAATTACATTTTAAAATACGTTTGTTTGAATGAGGCTGATTCATTCACACTCCGCATGGCCCAAAAAATGTGTGCGTTTTCTAGGCAGTGCGGTCCGGCTCAGGTGCGAATTCAGGCCCATTATCTTCTATGGGAACGCATTTGATTTGCAATAAAATGCAATAAAGATGCAATAAAAACCCTTACCTGATCCTGATGCAATCCTGACCTGATCCTGATCAAAAACTGATGTGAAACGCTGAACAACTGATTTTTCTGTTCGCAGGGAAAATGGAGCTGGAATTCGCACTGGACTGGTGAGAACCCAGCCTAAAGATTGTCATGACCTTAGATACTTAAGATACAAAATACAATTTGAGTCTACTCTTATTCACTTTGTGACTTCCATGAGCATACTCATACTGTGCAGAGTCCAATTTAAATATCATGCTGTGCTAGACATATAAGTCCTCTGGTATAAATGTTGTCTCTTTTGTCAATGGCCACAATATAATCAGATTCTGTTATTAAAGCGGGGGTTCACCCTTAAAAAAAAATTCTAACATTACATTGAGCTGACTTCTGACACTGACAGTATGCTGATCTTTTTTTTATTTTTGCCGTACATACAATTATATCGTTATTTTCCCCCTCGGCTTTTGGGTAGTGAATTCCGCGGGAGTGGGCGTTCCTATTCACAGGCTAAGTGATTGACGTGATGACAAAAGCTTCCCACCGGCGCATACGGTGCATCACGTGTTGCCGAAAGAAGCCGTACGTTGGTGCGCAGGCACCGTATAGCGCCGTATAGAGCCGACTTGCAGTCCGGCTTCTTTCGGCAACTCGTGACGCGCCGTATGTGCTGGTGGGAAGCTTTTGTGATCACGTCAATCACTTAGCCTGTGAATAGGAATGCCCACTCCCGTGGGATTTCACTACCCGGAAGCTGGGGGGAAAATAGCTATATAATGGTATGTACGGCAAAAATAAAAAAAAGATCAGCATACTGTCAGTGTCAGAAGTCAGCTCAATGTAATGTTAGAATTATTTTTTAGGGTGAACCCCCGCTTTAAGGAGGCAACATACTTGCAGAAAAACAAGGCTGTTTATCAGTTGGACTGCAGAAAGTATTGTGACTCTCATTTGCAATCAATGCATCATCTTTTTCTTCACTTTTGCTGCTACATTTCACCCCAGTTGTGGTTGTGTGGGATTCAATAAAATCTCTCAAACTCAATTTGATAATTGTAGTTCAGTAATACCTGACCTGCATGAGTCATTACCAATTGCCATCAAATTTAAAAATATATTTTTTGGGGGGGTTTCGCACCTGCTGGAGATATTTCCTATTTTTTCCTGCTCTGAGGAGAAGTAAAGGGAAATCTCCCAAATAAAGACACAGACGACAATGGAAACCCAACAGAAGCCCTAACCCATCCTTTTTTACTGAGGACAAGTTTAATGTTTTGGCTGATGTCTGGTTTTAAGACTATACTGTACTGCTATGATTTCCACCAAGCTATTATTTGACATGGGTGTCAGAGGGTGGTAAATTGTATATTAGATTGTTATATTAGAACCCTTTCACACTAATGATTTTGATGCATTCCCATTGACTTTCAATTGAAGGTGCTTTTTTGGTGCACTTTTGACCTTTTTGGCCTGGAAAAGTGCAGCAAAACTGCACTACAGTTAAAGGGGCCTTGGTGTTATTTAGACATATGATAGAGGCTACTTAACCGTTTAAAGAATGTTTCCTATATTGTTAATTTTTTGAACTCTCCAGTTTTAATAAATTAACACCTAAGTGTTCTTATTTTGTGTTAACTCCAAGGTGCATGAGTTAGGCCGCGTACACACGTACGAGAACCTCGTCGGGCTAAACTCATCGTTCCGCCCGACGAGGTTCTCGGCCGACCGTCGAGTTTGTCGACCAGGCTGTCGAAAAAGGCGTCAAGCCATTAGTCCCAATGGCCCATCGAGGAAATAGAGAACCTGATCTCTATTTTGGCACGACACCTTGCTCGACAGTTTTCTCGGCGAAAACGTACACACGATCGAGCTTCTCGGCAGAATATGGATCCCAGCGAGCTTCTCGCTGGATTCTGCCGAGAAGCTCGGATGTGTGTACGGGGGCTTAGAGGAAGGTTAAAGTATATGTCAGAGCAGTTTAGTGGCACATATGTAAATGTTCTGCATGGATAGCGCTACATTGCTATCTATGCCTGTATTAAATCTGTTTATTATATATGTCTTTTTAAAGTAACTTAAGTGTTAAAGCAGTTATTTGGTCAATTTGCTTCAGCTTTCTATAACTTCCAGAAAGTGCACACCTCACAGGAGGAAGCACCCCTCTCCCAATTCGATCTTAATCTCTAATATTCAGGGACTCCTGGAGAATTTGTCAGTGCTCCCTCCACGGCAAATTACTGCCATGATAAAGTCATTCTACTGTCCTATTTAGGGGACAATGTGGGGGAGAATGATAACACTGCTGGCAGTTGGGAAGAGCTTTTTCAGTATTGTTGGCCATCCAAAGTAAATGATTCAGAAAGGGGAAGATTGGCATAATCAACAGGTTAGCAATTGGGGATGAAAAAGGGCAAAGCACCAGGCATTATGTGAAAATTGACATACAGGGATGCATTATTTAAAGTGAAAATAATTATTTTACCTGGACATTACGCTTTAAGGCAGGGAAAGAGGCAAAATCTAAATGTGTGCTACCTTAGACATATTCATTCATCCCATGTAACTATTTCAAGTGGATTTCATTTTGAAATGAATCTATTCCAGTTATTGAACATACAGTTCAAGCCAGTAACTGTGCTGGTGTTTTGAAACATCCGAACAGTTACAATGATTACACTGTATAAAGGAAACTGGAAGAGACATTCCACATTGCCCCAAATATACAATGTTTTCTCATGGGAGAACCCTGTCTCCAGTAATATAAATGTAAACCATTGCAATGATTATTTATTCAAATCATTATCAGATCGATAATTTCCTTTTTTTAAAGTTTAGATTAGAGTGTTCTGGTAAACCAGTGTTATGTGAAACAAAAGTGATTGCCATTACTGAAATAATGCTATGAAAGAATGAAGAAGTCAAAATAATTACCAGTGCCATATGTAATGCAGAGAGATATATTTCATGTTACAAATGACAGAACTAACAGATAAAGGTTAGTTATTCTTAAGTTTTTAATTTGCCCTTGCAACACCAACAGTGCAAATAAAAGGTCAGTCTACTATAAAAGAGTTACAGTTATAGGTAGAGCCTGGTAGGCTAAGGCCGCCTCTGGCTTCTTATATCTTCCTAAGTCTCCCTACCAGTTCAAGGCTCTGTTCCTACCCATAAATGGTTGTAAGGGTAATGGGAAGCCAGACTTAGGTTTCATGCACACTGGGCTTAAAAAAAGTCTCTTCTCTTTGGAGTAAAACACGCTGATATTAAGCATATTAAGCACAAAGTTTTGACAAGTTTGGGAGAGTTTCAATTTTTTTCTGCCAGTGAGCTGCAATCAATTCCTGCCTCTAACGTTGATCTCAAAATATAACGTTGATCTTAAAATGAGCATGACATATACTGTAGGACAACATTGAGTTGCTTCTACAGGCAGAATACAAAACTCTGTAGAAGCACCATTTTTGACGCCGGTGTGCATGGAGCCTAAATGTTGATGTCAAAATATTCCTGTAAACGTCCTAATGTGTATGGACACATAGGATAACATTGAGTTGCTTCTACAAGCAAAACTCAAAACTCCTGATTTTTCTGCCAGTGTGCATAGAGCCTTAGAAAGAGTTGCTGCCTCTCTATAACATGACTTCACTAACCTGATAACCACCACATTTATAGACATCTATAGCCATCATCTATCGTCAAATAAGGCCACAAGACAATAGAGTTAATTTACTCGTGTAACAGAGATTTTTTTCAATTTGAAATGCACTGTATATTATCACTTAGCTGAATTTATAGATGAAAACTGTATTTACTTCTATCCTGTTTTTTTTCCCTCCTTAACCTGATTAGTTACTTGAGCACAATTTATGTTCTTTAGTAAATCAATCCCAGTTTGTGCAGTCAAGCAGTTGACAAGCAAGCGACTGTCAGACCTCAGGTGACCTCTGACCCCCTGCTTGCTACAGCAGTTCATATATTTCTACCTTGACATTTTTTTGTATTTATTGACTCTAGTACTTAAATTATATTGATTATGTATACAAATATATAGATATACAAATATACATATCTGATGCATTAAACTGCCCAGTTTTTCTCACTTGTGAGAACCTGTCCAGTGGAAAAAGAGGTGTGCGAACACTTGACCAGCATATCAGGAATATTAAGTTGTCTAATCAGTTTGACATTCAGACATGCTGAGCTGCAATCAACAACATTTAGTAGATGAGGCCAGTCTCTTTTCACCACAGTTCACTTACTTTACAAAGCTAAGTGTGAAATGTAGATAATACTGCTAAAATGCAATTTTTCATGAACGTTCTGTAGTAAGGAGACAATAAAAAAAAAAAAATGTCCACAGTCCTGATTGGTTGTTTCAAGTAAGACAACATAAAACTATCACTTGTAACCCACTTTTGTATTGAAAACTGTAAGATTTTTGTACTGTAATTTGAAACTGTTGTATTGTAATTTGTAAGTTGTTGTATTGTGAATTGTAAGCAATTCTAATAGTATTTTTACAACTATTTAATTTTTTATCAATAGTAAGCTATTGCTAATTTTCTATATTGAAGTGCTTGCTTTCCAAACTGATTTATTTTGTACATTGTATTATGCAGTTTAGCAGTAATTCAGCCATATTTTAACTGACATAACATAATAATGGCTCCAAAACACATTCCTATCACAATTCACACATTGCTTCATGAAAATGATCAATCTATTTATGCCATTCTCTCAAACAACTGGTAATAATTAACATCATGAGAATATATAGCCTAGAGAAAATATCTATAACAATTTACATTACTGTACATTTTTAATTAGTTACAGTGAAGTTATTTGCTGTAAAACCTGTATAAAAAAAAAAAAAGAAAAAAAAAGGGAATGTCTTCAGTAAAGAAAATGAACCTAAAATAATAGCTTTCTACAATGGTGTCCATTACAACAATGCTGTCAAAGGTAGACTGTTTCTATGGACACAGCAGAAAATAAATATTTTTATTAATTCTTAAAAGGAAATGATGCAGGAGCCTTGTTACTCCGACAGAAAGCAGCAACAGTTTTGTACCACAGCAGGCCTTCTGGAGAGAGGCAATGCAGCGAGAAAAGTTACAGAAAAGGTGAAGCTCTTGATTTAATGGAGCTAGTATGGCATATTTTTACAAGAAATTCACTACTACATATTATATACGTTAACATTTTTTTTTTTTTTTTACTTTGATAGAAAATGAAGCTAATGGTATTAGTGATGTAAAACATTTAAATATGAATCTTAAAACAGGATATTTTTCCTGGGGTGATTAACAATAACTTTCTTACTGTGTCTTTCCCAATACTTAATTTATAACAGTTGACTAAATTTATAATTTGAAATAGGTATCTTGAATTTAATGTAAAACCTACAGTTTCCATTTTTTTTTTATTTGACTATGTTATATATACTGAAATACAATAAAATATATATAAATATATATATATATATATATATATATATATATATATATATATATATATCAAATACTCCATTTTGTTGAAGTGTAACACTTGACTTAGCACTGCGTTGGCTTCCACAGAGAATATCGGTAGCTTGCTTCATTGCCTGAGTGCAAAAGTTAGGGAAACTTTGATAAATCAGTGCTCCTGTTCGTGTAAAAATAACATTTTATCGATCTAAGTGAGAAGACTTGGAGTGTTTTTTTTCTCTCACATGCATGAAAGGTTTTGCAATCCCTCAGAAGAAGAGAGGTTTAACTTGTTCAAGGCCGACAAGGTTTTTAACAAAAACCACGGTTGGCTAGCTGTTTTCAATCACCCCCTTCCAGTCACAGAAATGGTTAAAAGGATTCTGGCAAACAGGGTGAGAAGAAGGAAGGGGCAACCAGAAGCCCTCTTGGGATCCTCCAGACTCCTCATTCCTCAGGCCTGGCAGAATGCTTTTTTATGGTCCTCATAGTTAAAAAAAAGCTCCAAGCTTTTCCTTCCTCTTTGCAAGTGCTGACAGTTAAAAAAAGGTATTGGTTTCCTGTCAGCTGCCCTATGCACCATTTATTGAAATAATGACCCGAGGTGAATGTAAATAGTAATAAGTTATTATTTAACTGTGATTCTATTTGTGTTTGTTCTCTGGGCTAAGCCAGGCCAAAGCTTTTCAACCTCTGAGCACCAAAAAAGCTGTTGAAAGTACATTTCCTTTCAATACTTTAAATGTGCAGTATTCAAAGAACGAGAACTTGGAAAAGATTCACTATGAGGCAGTGTGGAAAGGTAAAGAAATCTACTAAGGATGTTTGGTGGGCTTGTCTGTTTTTTATTTTCCCTTTTTTATGTTTTAATTTTAAATCATTTAAAGAGCAACAGTAAAAACGAATTCACCAATTTAAAAACATTCATAACTATGCTGGAAAGGTTTCACATATTCCTATTAATAAAGCTGACTACTTCTTTATCCTTACTACTAATTATAATCACTGTGACAAAGATAACAACCTTTACATGCCTGGCCAACATAAAGGAACGCAGCATAACTAACTGAAATTAAGAGGCCTACTTCCACACAAAGCTATTTTTAGAAATCCTTTTTAGCACAACCATGTAAAACCATTTAAAAAGACCTAAAATCATTACAGATGCTTCTTAATTTTACATCCCTATAATAAAAAATGTTCAAGCTGACAAACAGGTTGGCAGTGAGAGGCTTCTGCAGTATCATTTATATTTATTTAATATCATTTGTATACAGTATATCGTTATATTATAAAGTTCCAATATATTTTGTAGTGTTTTACAGTAGAGTATATAATCAACATGCATGCATTGTCAACCCCACAGAACAAAGAGCTTAAAGAACAGCAAACAGAATAACAGGAACCTCATATAAAAGAAAATTAAATAAAAAAATATACAAATACTAAAGGTTTGAAAGATTTCAGCTCACATTTGTATCTCATATTTTTAGTAGCACATGTAAGACAGCTTGTGAACGTGAACCAGTATAAGTGATTTGTTATTACATACAGTATATAATATAGCAGCCCTTTAAAGTGCTAATCACCTAAAGTGTCAAATCCAAAAGGGTTACATGCCTCAACAAAATGTTACTAAATCTTATCACACTTATATTTACAAAGAAGTTGATTTACTAAAACGTGAGAGTGCAAAATCTGGTGTAGCTGTGCATGGTAGCCAATCAGCTTCTAACATCAGCTTTTTCAATTAAGCTTTGACAAAAAAAATAGAAGCTGATTTACACTCTCCAGATTTAGTAAATCAAGCCCTAGGTGTTTAATGCACAACTTCATATAAAGTATGCCGACAAAAAATCTATTTAATGTGTATATCCAAATCAATATGTCAATTTTTTTTGTGTAACCATAACATTCATCAGTGCATAAACCAGTCTTTTTCTCCTAAATATAATCCACGATCGAATAAAAAAATAAAGAGAAAGTGTTGAATGGACTTCAAAGATTGCCACCTTTAACCCGAAATTTAGGAAATTAGTACTCCAAAAGTATATTAAATACAATAGTTTATTAACAACATTAATTAGCTAAAATATCCATAGCATAAAAACACATAAATCCCAAAGTCATCAGACATTATAGAATACATTCCCATAGAAATGAGGACAATGGTCTGAGTGTGCTAACACCTGTATTGAGTGGCCCAATATAAATCTAACACATAGGTATGTGAATGTGATGCAAGTTCATCCATATGTGGGGCCAAATATAAGGTTCCCTCATGTGAATCGCTACATGTTTCGCCAAATAGCTTCCTCAGGAGATCCTATAAGTGTTGAGAGATATATTACAATTGATGACAACATTTATACAATAATAATAAAACAAAACGAAACAAACATTTCTGTTTTTTTATGTTTATTGTATGAATGTTGTCATCAATTGTAATATATCTCTCAACACTTATAAGATCTCCTGAGCAAGCCTTTTGGCAAAGCTTATAGAGATCGACATGAGGGAATCTTGTATTTGGCCCCACTTATGGAAGAACTTGTATCACATTCATTAAACCTACAGTATGTGTTAGGCCGTGTACAGACGAGGAGACATGTCAACTGAACATGTCCGACGGACCGTTTCCAGCGGACATGTCTCCTCGGATATTTGGTCTGATGGCGTGTACACACCATCGGACCAAAATCCCCTCGGACGGATAACGCGGTGATGTGGCGGTGACGTTGACGCCGCCACATCACCAATCCAGGAAGTAAAATACTTCCACGCATGCGTCGAATCCATTCGACGCATGCAGGAGATTTATGTCCGCTGGTTAGGCGTACTAACCAGCGGACATGTCCGACGGACGGGTTTCCAGCGGACAAATTGCAAAGCATGCTTTGAAATTTGTCCGCTGGAAAAACCTGTCCGCTAGGTCGTACACACGATCGAATATGTCCGCTGAAACTGGTCGGCGGACCAGTTTCAGCGGACATGTTCGATCGTGTGTACGCGACCTTAGATTTATATTGGGCCACTCAATATAAGTTTCAGCACATTCAGACCATTGTCCCCATTTCTATAGGGAATGTAGTCCATGAGGTCTAATAAATGTGGGATTTATGTGTTTTTTAAGCTATAGATATTTTAGCTCATTGATGTTGTTAAAAAAACTTTGTGTTTTGTATGCATTTGGAATACTAATTTCCTACATTTGGGGTTAAAGGTGGCAACCTTTATAATCCATTCAACTATTTCTCTTTGTTTTCTATATGTATTCTTAGATGTGGTGCCACATCAAAGGACGTGTGTCTCACGCGTTACTTTTCACATCTATCTTCCTGGATGACTAGTTTCAAGGTACTCACAGATGGCCATTCATAGTCAAAGACTCCTTCATAGCATAAAAATATATACTACAAAAAAGTAAAACAAACAACAAACAGTGGTATCACATTTGACATCGTACAGACCATACTGCAAAATATCCTATTGCTAGGGGAAATGATGACCCACATGCAATAATGTAGGTCAACACTGCAATGACCTTCAGCAGCACAAAGGTACACCTCCTTAAAGCTTGGTTCTGACATCACACATTAACACTTTGGGATATAGTATACTGTACAGTACAGGCTGAATTTTGTCAAATACAGCTATGGGCAGTTCTTTGACTTATTAAGGCCTTACAGATTCTGAGTTTAATTTCCAATGGGAATGCGATCTACATGAATTTCTATATATTTCCTGAGTGCTTATTTTGTCTTCCACCGTAGAATTTATCAGTTAGGTAATTGCCCTCTGTCTTTGATTTTAGATTAGATTGTGAAATCCTTCAAAGGATGGACTGATGGGAATTTCATTGAGCTATACGGAATATTTTGGTGCTATGCACATGAATTATATACATTGCCTAGAAAAATAATTGATCTTGCACTGTGTGCTAAGGTGACAACCTTTAAATGCACCCAATTAGTCTGCAATGTCTTGGTTTGATTATTGGGGTTGATTTACTATTAGTACATAGACTGTACACTTTGTAAGAGCAGTTGCTACTGAGCTTAGTAAATGAGCGGAAGCTCTACTGACTTCCATCATCCAATCATGTGCATGCAAAACACATTTTTTATCTTCCTTGAATCTGATTGGGTAGTCTTTGTAAAGTGAAGCTTTACCTCATTTACTCAGCTGTGAAGCAACTGCACATGCAAAGTGCACAGTCTATTTGCCTTTAGCAAATCAACTCCATTATGTGTTAATGTTTTAGAAAACAGACCTTGTAATTTCTAATGAAATATGTATATGGAGCAGCCATATTTACAAATTATATATGCACGTTTCACTTTCTACATTACTTCACAAGGCTTTTTATTTTTTCTTTAAATTGTTTATTTATGAAAGATTTTCAAAAACAAAATACAGCGTCTAATAGTAAGACAAGTAAATTCAACAATCAGTTATACATAGCTAATCATATCTTAGACAAATCAGCGAATACAGGCAGGATTAAACTAAATCATGTAAGACCGGCAAACATTAAAGCTTCATAAACTAACCATAGTCCAGTACAAACATAACCTGTAAAGATTAGCCAAATCCACATATGGAGTAGTAAATTAAAGGTATGGGCATGATAAAAACAGAAACAAATAAGCAGATGAACAAATAAGCAGAAAAGCAAATAAAGTAAAATAAAAGCACAATGGGAATCAAGTATCGTGAAGAGGTTCAGATGGAGAGTCTGATGAGAATTCAGAATCATCCCATAAGTTCCATATTTTATCAAAAAGAGGTAAAGTATCTTCAATCTTAGCAGTTAGGTGTTCCTACTTCACAAGGCTTTAAAGTGGTTGTAAACCACTGGGCAAGTTTTTTTTTCTTACCTACAAGGTAAAGGCATAATGTGCTAATATGCATCACATACTAGCACATTATGTGAAACTTACCTGAAAACAAAGCATTCCAGCGATGCAATGTCACCACTAGAGGCTGCTTCCATCTTCACCCGTCTTCCTTCTGGGTCCATAGATTCTGGCTGTATGATTGGCAGGAGCCACCATAACATGCATGCATGGGGGAGCCGCCGTTTACGGCACAGGGCTCTTAACCTTCCTGGCGTTATGATTCTGTCTGGAATTTTGTACCAAAAGCGTTGCAATTGTTTTGCAAGGAAATGTGGTGTTATGTATTATAGGCCTGCAATTCTTAGTAAGTACTTACTTAAATCTATCTAAACAAGAGTCTAATAGGCATCCCGGGTATGATTTTTTTTTTTTTTTTTTTATTAAAAATGATAATATAATAAATAATTATAAAAAATTATAACAAATAATAATATAATTATAGTAAAAATTATTCAATAATGTAATCAAATCAAAATCACTGAAATTTGCTCAGTTGCAGAATTTTTGCTGTCATAATTTTTTTTTTTTATGACGAATTTCCCCACAGATCGCTATCGCTAAATTCTGCAAGTGATTATAATTTATTATCGCTGTTTTTTAGCTGATCTAAAACCATTTTTTACATAAAGGGACACTTTTGGTTGCTATGGGCAATCTACAGTTTGCAGGGAGAAAGAAAAGTTTTTATTATATAAAATGACATGCAGGGCACAGGGCAGACCACTAGGGACATGGGGGGTGTGTATTTTTTACATACAGTACTGTAATCTATAAGATTACATTGTACTGTATGCATAGTGTTTGTTTACATTTTTGAATTTGGCGCCGTTCTCCGTCCCCGTGCGTCGTAACGTCGCAGGGAACGGAGCTCGGCGGCACACGGGGACGCTGTGTGAATCGAGCGAGCACCCGCTCGCTCACACAGCGGGGATGCATCGCTGGATCCGGGAAGAAGGTAAGTAAACTGTCTCTGGATTCTGCGAGGCGAGCCCGTGTCTGACACGGGATCAACGATAGTAGCAGCAAATTTTTACCCCGTGTCAGACACGGGAACAACGCCAGGGAGGTTAAGGAGCGTCCCGGATGGCCGTGCCTTCAGAGCTCATGCGCTTATGATGTCATTGGTTTCAAATATAGTAATTATCTCCTAAAAGGTGCACATTTAGGAGATATTTACAATACCTATAGGTAAGTTTTATTATAGGCTTACCTATAGGTACAAATTTAGAGATAGAAATGTACTTCCACTTTAAGTTACTGCTCTTCTCGCAATATATGAGGTTTATATACTAAAGCAGTAGACAGATAACATAGAAAAATATATAAGGTGAAGTGTTTAAAGTGTTCACTTTAAATATCGAATCATATGAAAGGTAACTAAAAATAAATAGGATTTTTGCTTGAACGTGTGTGGATGATTGATTTTAACCAGTTTATCTTCTCCACTTAACTAAGTGAACCTTCACTTTGGTAAGTGAACAGCCTTCATCAGTAAACCAACTCCAGCCAAATGAGTGACAACCATTCAAGTTTTATATGGCTAATAGCTTATAGCGAGCCACTAGAGTTTTCAGATAATTTTGGAAGATTAAGACTTTGTTTTTCTTCACATACATAAATTGAGATACTATTTTTCATAATAGTTTATTTGATGCTTGTTTGTACTTCTGTCCATAGGGAATGATTTTATTTCTGACATGATCTTATTAAAACTGAAATGAAAGCGTTTGCATGTATTTTAATATGATACATTTATAAATGGAAGCACTCATGAACATAATGGCCCAGATTCAGAGAGAATTGGATTCTCGTAGCGTATCAGAAATACACTACGCTGCCGTTTCTTACCTGGCTCTACGTGGAATCCAGGTAGATTTTGTCCAGTAAACGACGGCGGCGTAGTGTATTTCTCCCGTCGCAATCCATATAGACGAGTAGGGGGCGTGAAGGATTTAAAATAGGCGCGTTCCCGCGGCGATCGAACTGCGCATGCTCCGTTCGCAAATTTCCCGCCGTGCATTGCGCGAAATCACGTCGTTACGTCATTCGTTGTTTGAGTAGCGTCGTTTACGGACATTTCTATTCCCGAACGAGTTACGTGAAAAAAAAAAAAATTAATTAAAATCGACGCGGGAACGACGGCCATACTTAACATGGGTTACGCACCGTTAGACCAGCAAAAAGCTGGTCTAACAGTACGTAAAAAAAAACAGACGTAAGCGATTGCGAAGACCGCTCGTATCTTCGTGGATCGCCGTAAAAACACATTTGCATATCCCGACGCATCAAAACGACGCAAACTCCTCCCAGCGGCCGCAAATATATCGCAGCGTAGATCCGAAGGTTTACGAAGACGTAAGCCTCTCGGATCGAAGCCCGAAGCCGCCGTATCATGGTTTGAGGATTCAAACTAGTGATACGGCGCGCAAAATTTGAAATTACTCCTGTCTAACACCAGTTAGACAGGCGTAATTGCTTTATGAATCTGGGCCAATGTTTTTAGCTCAATATTCATGGTCTATTTATAGGAAGGAGATGTGCCAGTCGCACATAAAACGTATTTCCCTGTAGCATTTTGGCTACCATAGGTGATTAGGTCTGTTTTTCAATAGTACATGAAATACAGCTGAGGACAAGCACCCTCTGCATTATGAATACAGAAAGAGGAAGCTATTTCAGTATAAGAATCAAAAGGGTATATTTATACAGGGCTTAATGTAAGATTCCCCAAGATGCTCCCCCAACTACACCAAAGATGAATTAACCTTACAAATCACATTCACCATCTTTTTTTGACAACACATTAATGCCTTTAAAAATGACATGCTAGTATCTGGGTTAGACCTTCTCATGCAAAAGTGCTTCATTCCATTGTTGTATTTATTAAGCCAAAAATGTTAAGTTTGTCACACAGAAGCTATTCCAGGAGGCAGTACTTTACATCGCTAGGTAAGCAGGAGATACCCACTCTGTGTAATCCAGTGGCGCTTGCCTTCCTTCCCTTCAGAGGCAGCCCTTGCACCCCCAGGATCTGCCCTGCAAAGTGGCCCCAGGGCAGTCCGGCCCTGTATAGCATTGAGTTCCCAGCCAACTCCAGGCCTTGGGACTTGGGGCTAATAATTCTGAACAAGCAATATGAGACCCAAGGCTTTTTAGAGGCCCACTCTGGGCTGTAGCACCAGTCAGCTGCCGTCCCTCCCGATGCCACTGCCAATTACTATTTTATTTGAACAAAATGTTGTTCATTTTTCATGTCAGAGGTTTACAACCACTTTAAGTACTGGATCATGGGTATAATGCACCATGATTTGGGGGTCAAAACAAATTGGTGTGTTATTGATGTTAATCAGTGTGGCAGCAATGGCTCATTATGGTATGTATTGACCAAGAAAGTCAGGTATTGGCCTGAAATTTGGGGAGATAGTGGAAATTAACTTGGTTATGAAAGAGGACTTGGAAATTACATTTAAAATTGAAGTTAAGGGCTAAGGTTAGAAGTGATGGATGGTGTTAAATGTTAGCTTTTGGTAAGAGTTAATGATTAATCACTTCCTGTCCATCCACTAAATAAAAATGGCCACACAGGAGCTTTGTCAGTGCAGGAGTGCATATATAAACATGGCTTCAATTCAATATTTGGTGTGATTTTAAACAGCATAAATTATTCTAGGTACACTTGCGCACAGTTTTTGAAATGTAGGTTGTTCCAAACATCTTGGAAAACTAACCACAGTTCTTCTGTGGATGTAGGCTGCCTCAGATCTGTCTCTTCATGTAATCCTGGACAGACTTGATTAAATTGACATCAGAGCTCTTTGGTGGCCCAACCATCACTTCCAGGACTCCTTGTTCTTCTTTATGCTGAATGTAGTTCTATTGAATTGGCTGGATGTTTGGGGTCATTGTCCTGCTGCAGAATAAATGTGGGGCCAATCACATGCCTCCCTGATGATATGACATGGGCCTGATGTTCAAGTCGAACGTAAGTGTTTGTAGAACAAAGGAAAATATGGGGTGCTTGCGGGACATTTATCCGCTGTGATGCGCCCCATAATGCAATGGGAGATCGCAGTGCATTAAAGGCTGCTAATTGGCCAAAGCATGCTCTTGACCTGTATGCTTTGACCAAACACAGCGCAATGTGGACAAATATGGACCATTAACATCCATACCAGGCTCTCATCTATGATTGGGTCTGATATTAAAACATGCTTTTTTCAATGGTAATCCCTTATTGTAGTATGTTATGTACATCCTACAGGTGTCCTGCTTCAAAGACAGGGTTAATGCATTCCCAGGCATGTTTTTTTAATACAGTTTTGCATTTTTAATGTTTCACTGTAGGCATCACTAAAATCGCTACTCCCAGCCACAGCCAAAGGTGCCATTTTTCAGACAATCTCTAGCCTAATGCCGCGTACACACGATCACTTTTCGGCATGAAAAAAAAATGTCATTTTTCAGCCTGTCCAAAAAACAAAGTGTTTCCAACTTCATCATTAAAAACGATGTTGCCCACATACCATCGTATTTAAAAAATGATGAACAAAGCGCGGTGATGTACAACACGTATGACGGCACTCTAAAGGGGAAGTTCTATTCGCCTTTGGGCTGCTTTTAGCTGATTCCTTGTTGGTAAAAGAAGATTTGCGCTTTTTTGTCTGTTACAGCGTGATGAATGTGCTTACTCCATTATGAATGTAGTGTGACGAGACCCTTGCTCGCTCGGTTCTGCTCTCCCAACACTCCTCTGCTACTATTGAATCAGATTGCCTATTGCAACGTCTGATGGTCCAGTCATCCAAGTCCGGGATCCGAACTACAGCTATGTGCCGTTCGGACCCATTAGAACAAACACCAGGCAGGCTGTATGTAAGTTCAAACAGGACTCTTTTATTGAAAGTACACAGCACACTTTTATACAGAATTTGAAACATCCTACCCCCAACATCCGCTTTCCTATTGGTCCCATAGCTTGAATAGAACAACTATTTAACATGACTTAATTACTACCTCAGAGACGTCACATTCCTTTAGATAATGACATCAAAACAAAATACTATCACACAATGATTTCCCTTCAATCCACATCTTTAGACAGACGGTCTGTCTCTAAAGGAAAGGTACTTACACCTGAGCATTAATACATTCCTCTACCAAACATAATTGACATGCTAATTCAATAAATTTGAAGAGAGACGTGTGATCTTCAATACACAGAGCTTCACACCCACAATAGAGTCCCTTCCATCCACATCTTTGGACAGACTTCTGTCTCTGACAACAAGACGTTCACACCTAATCATCAATGGCTTTTAAACAGTGTTATCACACAATGAAGAGGTCTTTCAGGAGCCAACCTCACTTAGCATTTCAATAGTCTGTTCTAAGCATTGAAAAAGTCATTATTTTTGATTGGTTGTGAGTCCACATGAAATCACCTGTATCAGTAATGTCCCATCTCATGTAATACATGAAGTATGATTTTTATAGCCACCTTCTCCTGTGTAACAGATGTCAAGTAGAAACACATTAGTATCTCAAGGTCCATGACAGGTAGTTTTACCAGAACGAGCGCTCCTGTCTCATAACTTGCATCTGAGCATGCGCGGGTTTAAAAACTTCATTTTTAACGTGTTTTAGCCCACACACGATCATTTTTTACAACACAAAAAAAAACACATTTTCAAAAACTACATAAACATTGAAGCATGTTCGATTTTTTTTTGTCGTTTTTCAGAACACAAAAAACAATGTGAAGCCCACACACGATCATTTTAAATGACGTTTTTAAAAATGTCATTTTATTTCATCACAAACGACCGTGTGTATGCGGCATGACACTTTTATTGACTTCAATGGGGTTTAAATGTAGCATCCATACTTTAGTTATACTCAGTAATCCCTGCTCAAACCAAACTTAGGTATGTTTTTTTCATCACTGCATAAGGCTACATTTGGTATTAAACTTGATCAGAAGTAAAATATATCCAAGATGAAGGTAAGGTTAGAGTGTGAGAGGTAGAGATGAGGCAGGTTTTATCAATAATTATAATTGACAGTGTAAAATATTGGAGACAATTGCCACACATTTTGAATAGTGGCTGGGCAGTATGTAAGCACATTAACTGGGCCAAAAGCTAAAAGGGAAAGATGAGGGAATTTTTTCTTTAACCACTTGCCGACCGCGCTATAGCAAAAATACTGCTACAGCGCGGTCGAGCTACTGTGACACGATGTCCCTGGGACGTCGTCCTTCACTTCCACGATTGCGCGTCCCCTGGGACGCGCTCGCGGAAGTGTCCGTGCTCGCCGGGTCTAGAAGACCCGGCGCATCACGGATCACGGTAAATTGCCGCTGATAGTGGCCATTTACCACGTGATCGCACCGTCGGACGACGGCGCAATCACTTGTAAACAAACCGGCGTCATTTGATGACGCCGGTTTCTCCCTCTCCTCTCTGTACCGTTCGGTACTGTGTGCGAGGAGTGGGGGGGAGCGGGGTGTCAGCAGCAGTGCTGTGGCTGGATCTGTGACAAATGCAGTCACAGATCCAGCCATCCCTCCATCCATCCCAGCTCTGCAATACCCCAGTACCCTGCAATACCCCAGTAATCAGCAATACCCCAGTACTCAACAATACCCCAGTACTCAACAATACCCCAATACTCAACAATACCCCAATACTCAGCAATACCCCACTATCAACAATACCCCAGTACTCAACAATACCCCAATACTCAGCAATACCCCAGTACTCAGCAATACCCCAATACTGAGCAATACCCCAATACTCAGCAATACCCTGCCCAATACTCTGCAATACCCCGCCCAATACTCTGCAATACCCCGATACTCTGCAATACCCCGATACTCTGCAATACCCCAATACTCTGCAATACCCTGGGCGATACTCTGCAATACCCCGCGCGATACTCTGCAATACCCCAATACTCTGCAATACCCCGCGCGATACTCTGCAATACCCCAATACTCTGCAATACCCCAATACCCTGAGCGATACTTTGCAATACCCCAATACTCTGCAATACCCTGCGCTATACTCTGCAATACCGCCTATGGGGATTTTTAAGTAGCGAAGTTTGGCGCCATTCCATAAGTGTGCGCAATTTTGAAGTGTGACATGTTGGGTATCTATTTACTCGGCGTAACTTCATCTTACACATTATGAAAAAAAATTGGGCTAACTTTACTGTTTTGTTTTGTTTTAAGCACAAAACATTTTTTTTTTAAAAAAACACGCGTTCAATAAATGTCTGCGAAAATACCATGTGAGATAAAAAGTTGTAACGGCCGCCATTGTATTCTCTAGGGTCTTTGCTAAAAAAGCATATATAATGTTTTGGGGTTCTATGTAATTTTCTAGCAAATAAATTATGATATTTCCATGTAGGAGAGAAATGTCAGAATTGGTCTGGGTGCTCCAGAACGCCTGATGGCGTTCCCTGCATGTTGGGCCTCTGTATGTGGCCACGCGGTGTAAAAGTCTCACACATGGGGTATTGCCATACTCGGGAGGAATAGCAGAATGTGTTTTGGGGTGTAATTTGTGGTATGCATATGCTGTGTGTGAGAAATAACCTGCTAATATGACAGAAACAAGTTGTTGTTTTTTTTTTTTTTACCAAATTTTCAGTCGTTTTTCTTTTATAGCGCAAAAAATAAAAAACCCAGAAGTGATCAAATACCACCAAAAGAAAGCTCTATTTGTGTGAAAAAAAGGACAAAAATTTCAAATGGGTACAATGTTGTATAACTGATTAATTGTCATTCAAATTGTGAGAGCACCGAAAGCTGAAAATTGGTCTGGTTAGGAAGGGGGTTTAAGTGCCCAGTGGTCAAGTGGTTAAAATAAAAAGTAAAGTGTATTGTTTCAGAGAAATAAGCAAACATTGTACAGTGGCAGGGGACAGTACAGTATTTAGGTTTTGTTCTGCCCTAGGCCCGACTAAACTCATGCACCCCCTAATTTAAATATGACCCACCCTTCCTGTCAAGGCCACACCCCTTTCTGTTTAAGACCCGCCCTGAAATTTTCGAGTAGGTTCTGAGGGCCTCGGGGGGGGGGGGGGGCTATGAATTCCCTTAATTTTGCATAGATTTTCTCTCACTTCCTGTTTAGCTATGGGGCAGGAAGTGAAGGCAAATCTCTGCAATGGGACAGGGATGGTTAAAAAAAAAAAAACTAACAGGTGCTATAACCCTCCCTTACTTTATCCAAAATGAGAAAAAAAGTGTTGCCTATAGTTCTACTTTAAGCAAACATTTTTGATATTTTTATGGAGAGGGCTTAGAAGATATAACCATGCCAATAGTGTAGCAGAAAACAGCGAGGAAGATTTGTGGCCCAGGAGGATAAGACAGTCAAAATTAGAAGCAGTGGCCCCCCCCCACCCCCCTGTAGCGGAATTCCGGCCGCCCACATACCGGAAGTAGTGCAGCCTCTTTATGGGGGTACTAGACTAAGTTGCCTCTCAGCCCAGTCTGCCCCATATGACTGGCGCTACACTAATAACTAACCTTATTTAAAATTAGAGTGTACTTTTTCAGAGACAATAGTCACATATATTGTACAGTCACTGAGCAGTATGTGGGCAGCTGGACTAGGCCACAAAAAAAAAAGGCAGATTTTACCTTAAAATAAATATGAGTGTATTATTTCAGAGAAAGAATAGCCACAAATATTTTTGTGTGCTGGAGCACTGGTGCAGGTTGCAAACTTGGAAGCGCAGGGCATGATTTATCCTGCAGCAAATATTCTGGAGCTGAGCAGGGCAGTGCTACCACTAGGCAAACTAGGCAGCCGCCTAGCGCACACTTCTGCCTAGGGGTGCCCGGACACTGGTTTCCCTCTGTGTCTGCATGCTCTGCAGGCTGCAGCATGTAACTAACTCAGTCCCAGGCAGCTGCTCCATGTAGTTAGAGGCCCATTGCATAACTGAAACCAGCGCTAGAGGAAGCAGATGCTTTCTGTATAGCGCTACCTCTTGTCACATTGGTAGGGTAAAGGGGGTGGAGTCAGGGGTGGAGCTAATGGGACAGCAAAATTAGGTTTCACCTAGGTTGTCAAAAATCCTTGTACCAGCCCTGGAGCTGAGGTACAGCTTTGGAAACAGTATGTGTGCCAATTTTACAATGCTGGAGCACATGAATAGATCACAAACTTTGAGATACAAAGCAAAATTTATCCTGCAGCAAATATTATTTTTTGTGCAGTTGAAGTACAGCTGCAAAAACATTATTTGTAGCATTTTTACATGGCCTGAGAACTAGAATAGGCCACAAACTTGAAGGTGTAATGCAGGATTTTACAAGTGGTTGTAAATCCACTATGTGATGCTCATACCATAGTCCCTGTGACTGCTCACCTCTCTCCTCTTCCAATCTGACAGCTACAGTGGGAGGGGCCGAGAACTCCCGCTGACATGAGATTGGAGAAGAAGAGAGGAAAGCAGTCACATGAGTGCCAGGAGGCGCTCTGAAATAAGGTAGAAATCTGCATATTTTTTTTATACAGCATATACAGTGGGCACATATCGTTATCTAACAGAGCCTATGGTATGAATATAACATCGTTTTAGTGCAGCAGGAGGGGAGGGCCAAGAGCGGATCAGAGCTGACAGAGGACAGAGGAGAGCTGTGGATGATGGAGGCAGGTAAATTCCCCATGGTATTAGGGCTCAGCAGCCATGATAAACCGTGGTCAGTTTACAGGGGGTGGGCAGAACCAGGCAGGATCAGCCAGGTATTTTATTTAATACAAGGGGCCAAATGACACAGCACAAGCACTGTCCTGTTATTCACGCTTTAAAGGAACAGGATCAATTTTTTTTTAGGGTTACAAATACTTTAATAGGTCAGGAGAGGTGGCAGGCACTTGCAATGGGGGCAGGCCAGTAGATATGGCAGGAGCTGGTAATGATGGCAAACCAGTTGAGGTGACAGGAGTTGGCAACGCTGGCAGCAGCAAGCCAGGAAAGGTGGCAGGACCTGGTAATATTGACAGACCAGCAGAGGTGACAAGAGCTTGGATTGGTCACAGCTGCAGACCAGGAAAGGGGTCAGGAGCTGGTAATGGTGGCATTGATAGGCCAGGAGAGGTTACAGGGTCTGGTAAAGGTGGCATGTCCGCAAAGGTGGCAGGAACTGATAATGGTGGCAGGCCAGCGGAGGACAGGACACGTTATTCAGGGCAGGCCAGCATAGGTCACAGGAGCTGGCGATGATGCAATTTTTTGGGGTCTGGATGACAAAATAAGCCCAGACTGGCTCATTTTTACAAGAGTGTTTCAGTCCACAGTGAAGGCCCACTCAGACAGCACACAGTCTGGGGCTGTGAGTGTTCCAGTGTTCCAACCTGGACACCCAATTGTCCAGGGGGTCCTCACTTCAATGAGTGATTATCATCTCTGGACCCCAAGTAGTCTGTAATCAGATTGTTGAGGATCCTGCTGGGTCTGAGACAACAGGAAGTCCTCCTCATCCTCCCGTTGCTTTTTCTCCAGTGCTTGGGCTATTATACCACAAAGTGTGTGTTCTAGGAAAAATACCAGAGGGATTGTGTTGTTATTGATGACCCTGTGCTCATCTCATACTCATATTCATTAATTGCCACACCAGGGGCGAACTGACAACTTATGGGGCCCCCGGGCAATAGGAGATTATGGGGCCCCCGGGCAATAGGACATTATGGGATCCCCCAGGGAATAGGAGATTATGGGGTCCTCGGGCAATAGGAGATTATGGGGCCCCCCAGGCAATAGATTATGGGGCCACACAGTATATAGACACACATACAGTATACACAGTATATACACACAAACACACAGTATACACACACAGTATACATACACACAGAATACACATACACACTGAAAATGTACTGGAGAGGCGGGCCAGCTATAATCTTGGAATTTAAAAAAAACAAACAGATTTTTACATACTGTCCCTGGTTTTACTGAGGCTGGCAACCCTGATAGGGCCCCCCAGTGGCATGGTCAATGGTCAAATGGTCAGTCCGCCCCTGTGCCCCACTATAGCTAGTTCAACTGCTGCAGCATGGCCTTTGAGTTCCAGTGCATAGGTGCATCACATACCAGGTGGTTGTCAGGCAGCTTGTGTTGCATTTTGGTCAGGCACATTCTTGCCGGATTTGAGTATCTAAAATATCTGCACACTCTTCTGGCCTGCTGCAGGACCTAACCAGAAAGTTCTGCACCACCAGGTTCTGGACGTGTGATTCAAGGTGTGTGTGTAAACTTTCCCTGCTAATGTGTCTCTCTTGTCACATACAACCTTGTTTGGCATAAGATGGCATAGGGTCAGCTATCTCTCAGCCTGCCCCACAATTGCTGCCAGAATTTCTGGCTCAGTATGGCTCTTGTCTCATAGGCATAGCAGCTGCAAATTGTTTGGCAGTGTGTTGCCTAGGATCTAGGATGCTTGAGGAAAAAAGGTGATTCTGAAGGAGGTGGTGGACTACTCTGCCACCTACATCAATGTGCAAGACACAGGGTGGCACCACTAATTCCAGCAGTGTCCCTATTCTACATCCTTCACAGCCATCAGCAATTTTACTCAGTGTGATGTGAAGGAGATGTAGCTTCCCTGCCCATACTTGCTGAACCATGTGTCTGTGGTCACGTGGATCCTATTGCTGACCGCATGGTCCAGTGACACGGACACAGAGATAAATCTCTGATACTTTGTAATACTTTCCTCCCCATCAGTTGAGGCTAAAGATGTTGCAGTGATGGAGAATCTTGTGGGGAAGGAGGTGGAAAGTGTGGTATGAGGAATAGTATGACTCTGTTCTGCCAACTTGTATCATTGAATGGGTTTTGTTTGAAGATTCATGTGGTACCCACATTTCTGATTTCAGTTTTACCACAGATGATATCCTGCAAGCAAAGGTTGCAGACCACAACAGTACTTTCAACAGCAGATGTGTGGTAAAAAGGCCCAGACACCAGAGCTTTGTAAGGCGACCCTAGAGGTAGCAGTGGTTTGTGTCTGTGGGGCAGTGCTATCGAGTGGAATAGTACAACTGCCCCTGCAAGAAGTCTTTCCTTACTACTGTTCTGCGTTCACCTTACTTTCCTCCGCTCCAGTCTCTGCCATCCCTGTACCGTCTGCTACCTCATGATTCCCTCTCTCCTTATAACTGGAGCCCATTTGGCAGTAAACTGTAACTAATTATGCAGGTTCCTGCATGCCAGTTTGCAGGGCTATGGAGGAATTAGCAGGATTGGAAGTAGCAGGTACATTTGTATCTCTGTATAAAACCTAAAATTAAAAAAAAAAAAAAAAAAAAAAAAGACCAAAGAAAAATGGTGGGGGAAAGGGGAGCAGTTAAAGAGCAAATTACGCTGTTGCTGACACAGATGAAGGTAGTCCTAGAAAGAACTGTTGGGTCTGTGCACTGGGAGTGAACAAAAAGAGGGTATACACCAATATGCAGCCCACCGCATTCCAAATTCTTGGTAATGTAGCATGATACAGCACTCTGTATAGCACTGGATAGCATTGTAGAGCGCTCTATAGCACTGTCTAGAGCACAACTATTTCTCCCTATGTATTCACACACTGTCAGTTCTCCCTATATATTCCAACCCACACTGAAAAATGGCTGCTGGGAACTCTGCCTTTTATACTGAGTAGGCTGGCCATAAAAAAGCTCCTATTATTGGTCATTCTAAGCCCCCTGACCAAATTTCAAAGGATAGGAAGTGCAATTTTGGTATTAGTTGCTATTGCAGCTTAGGGTCGCATTTGTTTGCTATTTTCCTGAACCATTAACAAGCTGGGTTCACATTGAACCCATGCTCAACTCAAAGCACATCCCTAGCTATCAACAAGCAAGAAGACAAAGCTTTCTTGTGCATGCTCTGGCTATATGACCTGGCTACACCCTTCAATCGTTTTTGTTGTTGTTGTTGTAATTATAGGATTCCTACAAATAATATAATCAAAAACCGTATGAAATTTGATTTCAGAAAATGTAAAGACTGAAAACCTAAATATGAGGTGTTGGTTAGATAGCAAAACTTGATAAATGCTTAATTTTCCTGATCCATCACTGAAACAGAAAAACAAAGCATGCCACGTACAATTTTTAACATATTAGAACACACAGAAAAACATATATATAAGAAAAACATGATTAACACCAGTATACAAACATCTATAAAAACCCATATAGTGCACAGGATTTGGAGAGTTATTAATATCAATAAACACCAATTACCATGGGAAAAAATGGAATTACCAGAGGCAATGTCCACAGAACATTACAAAAACCAAGAGTGTTAACTAAATAAATGAAGAGAAAAAATACAGACAGCTGTCTGGCCAGGACACTTCCCCCACCCTTCACACAATTTTAGTAAAAGACCATTTAGAATGTTCTGTTAGTTGTTAGATGAACTGAATTGATCCACTTAGCCACAAATATACAAATCTTACATGTTCTGCATTAGGTAAAGAATAGTTGACAAATAAAATGACATTTATGGGAAAAGGAATATTCTATAAAGTGAAGGGAATGAAAAAAGATAGGGAATGTAAATGCTTTCTTAAGCTCTTAGAGGTGGCAAATAAAACTTAATAGATTATTTTTGTAAAAATATTGTAGGTAAGAAATGAGAGAAAACATCAGAATGGTGGCACATGAAGACACTTGAAACATGTCAGTCTTATTTAATATATTTATTTATTTACTTATTATAATCATACAGTTTCAATATATCACGCAATGTTTAAATCGCATAACTACATTGGTTCCATCCCCATAGGAGCATCACAGTCCTGACCCGAGTTATAAACATATCATAAGTTCTTGTGATAAGTCATAAGTCAATATTTCCGGCAGGAAATCTTAGGTTCTCGTGCTTCCCGCCACCTCCACAAACACAGAGCAAACTTTAAAACTTAATGAAATAGTACATTTTGTAGGTATTGAACACAAGCAAGGCTCCAAACCGTTGAAATATTTAGTCCTTACCACTCAGTCATTTTGATTGTGTGCTCCCAATAGGCCTTGTTAACACATTGGACATTGGAGATTATTGTCTTCCTTCCAGTCATCAATACATTCAATTTCATAGCAGATCTTATAGGCAGTCTGCTGAATTTTGTTATCGCAGTTACGTTTAAGTCACTGTGGTTCTATATACTGTATTGGCATTCAGGCTTACATTTTTATTTTGGATCCAATCCAATGTGATTTTTGTCATTAAAGTGGTATCAAACCGAAAACAAAAAAATGTATTATATTGCAGCTTACTAATCCTTAGATGTGGTGTGGTGATGTTTTTTTTTTTTTTTTAGACTTTTTTCCCTCTAATTTCGATGATCTGGCACATCTCCTGTATTAGGGTGACTCTACTCTGAAGGAAGGAAAACAGGGGCATTTTTGGACAGCAACATTGTTAATCAGGGGGGGGGAGTAGATATACTAGCAGAGTAGGAACACTAACAAATTGAAACCAAACTGCAGCTCACACTTTATAAACAGTTGCAGCAAAAAAAAATCTTCTGTTAAGATAAAGGTTTTACATAAATAATTTAAAGCTGATAATTGCAACCATCACATCTAAGAATTGGTTAGCTGCAATATAATAAATGTTTGTTTTTGGGTTTATTACCGCTTTATAATCAATGCATTATAAATTTCTACCTTGCCCAAATGGCTAGACTACATAATACATTAGAAATATTGAAGCTATAGGACCTACTGTATATATCACCACTAATTCAACCCGGCTATGGCATTCAGATCCTTAAGGCAAGTACACACAAAGTAAAATTTCGTCCAATGAATGATCTGCTGATTTTTTGATCGTTAGTATGGTGTTTTCGATAGACAATTCCACATTTTCAGACGACAAAAAATTGATGTGCAGGCTTTAAAATTTTTGTGGTATGTGAGCCAATGGTGTATTTAGGTTTTGTGCTACCCTAGACCTGACGAAACTCGTGTACCCCCTAATTTAAATATGACACACCCCTTCCCTGTTAAGGTCACACCCCCATTTAAGACCCGCCCTGACATTTTCCACTGGGGACACTAGTTCTGAGGACCTTGGGGGGGCAGTAGACTCCCTTAATTTGCAGGGATTTATTCTGACTTCCTGTTTTGCTATGGAGCCTGTCGGCTGACTTTTTGACAGTTTTTAGCTTCCCGACAAGGCATTTGTGCCTCTCTAGCTGAGAACTCAGGTGGGAGGCCCACTGTTATGATAGAACAGTCAAACTAGAAGCGACGCAAAGCCCACCCCCCCAGTTGCGAAACGCCGCCCGCCCACACAACAACCCATTGGTTGGGGTCTGCCGCCCTAGCCTCCTCCATGTGTATGGACTGTCCCTCCCCCTGATGGTGGCCCTGCCAGTATTATTATACCGGCAGTAGTGCGGCCGCTTTATGGGGCACTAGACTGCCCAGTTCGCCCCAAGAGTGTCACTACACTAAAAGCATAGCGCAAGCCACTGGGACACTTTTCGTGCTGCCCCCCTGCAAAGTGCTGCCCTAGGCCTGGGCCTTGTTTGCCTAGGCCAAGATACAGCATTGATGTGAGCACAGTGTCTAATTTTCGTTTAATTAGTACAGTTTTCGTCCGAATAAAACAAAAGAACTAAGACTAAAAAGCCAATAAAGTTGATGTGCATGTAAAGGCAGGCATCCCAATACCTTTGGTAATATAGTGTATATACATTTTATTAAATATTCTGCTTGATTTTGACACCTAAATTATTCCCTAATTCTGTTGTTTTCTGGACCCTGGAAAAACCTAAAGGGGTCCAGTCAAGAAAAAAAAAATTGGGAGATGCTACCACTTTGTAAGTAAGATTGATCCAGAATAGGGATGAACACATCTTCCTGGGATAAGTTCTCAAACTGATGTCATCCACTGGAGCCCAGAAGAGAGAAATCACAAATGCCTGTGAGAGATGTGTCTGAGTCTGAATAAGGATGGGGGGACTGTGAAGCCAGAGGATGGGAGGTCGTGAAGCCAGAAGAAGAGGGGAGTGTGAAGCCAGAGGATGAGGAGAGTGTGAAGCCAGAAGATGGGGAACTGCGAAGCCAGAAGATGGGGGGACTGCAAATTCAGAGGATGGGGAGACTGTGAAGACTGAGGAGGAGGGTTGACTATGAAGCCTGAGGATGGGGAGGACTGTGAATACATTCTCATTCCTGCACTATATACACTATATTGTAAATTACATCATTCTCACCAAAGTGTTCATTGTCTCAACAGTTGCTGGTTAGTAAGCAGTCCATGACCATTTTAGTGAAGTTCTTCTGTAAGGTAGGCTCAGATAAAATGTTAGCTCTCTGACTATTTTCAGTATAGACAAATCATATGTAATGGAAGAGTTTTTTTTTTTTATGATTGTGCTGTGGTCTGTGAGACTGTTGCACGTGGACAAAAATCTAACTATATTTTTTATGGGTACCAGAAGGCTTTTGTTTTAGTTAACCGTGCCCCTTTAATCTCCTTCCACTGTTAACACAATGTGGCTGCACTCACCATTCATCGTGGCGCACTAAGCACGCCACATTACTATTCCACTTAGGATTCCCAAACACTCCCGAGGTCCTTTACAGTCCTACCAACACCCCAGCCACAATGAAAACCATGCCCACCCTTTGCCACAGTGCATTGGGGCCCAACTTAGGATATTGTGCACAGGCCCACTGATCTCATACAATGCCCCTGTAAAGCTCTGCAAGAGAGTGGAGATTAGAGTGATGTGATATTTAGTTTTTTGTAGGATGGGTTTTTCTGTGTCTGCAAAGTCACATTAAATTTAGAAAAAGAAAACTAAAAATGCCTTAAAATCATTCTACTTTCCCATTAAATTGTGTTGAAAAAGACACAAGTCAGTCTTTGACAAATCCTACCTGTGTGGTTCCAAAAGAAAGCAATAACAAAACCCCAGGGCAACTGAGTTCAAATTTTCTTCATGGAGGAGAATTCTTTGCAAAACATGATCACTAGATCGGCAGTCAGATAAATTGTCTGGATTAAACATTCCCACGCTAACTTCTGCCTATAGATACCAGCAATTGTAAGTAAAACTCCATTCCTTAATTTCACTATGCCATCCCTACTTCATGCCTTAGAAGCTCAGAGGGGATATATTCCTTCTTTTCAGTGACTTTCTGGATATTCAAGTAAAAGTAATCAGCTTGATGGAAATAATGTTATCATTATGTCACTTTATGTGTTAATACATCATATTTAAAAATGGATTTTCTATGTACCTTTTGTTATTGAATATAACACAGGATATTCATTTGTTTTGTAGCCTCCCCTTTTTCTTTATAATAAATGATTATTAAAGTGCATGTAAAGCCAGTATTTATTTTTTAGCTTTGGAGTTTTGGAAAGATTAAGAACTTTTAATGTTTCCCCAATGGGAAGATATCTGTATTTGTCCTGGTGACCATTGTCATTAAGATAGACAGTAATGTGTAATCCAATATTTCTGAGTTTTCACTAAATCATGAGGTGAGTGTCAATCCAATGAGGAAAAATGTCCTGAAGACAGCTGTCTTTGATAGAAATTCTGCCAGCTTTGGTAGTATTTACTTTAATTTCCTGTGTGTCTTCTAGGCAGAAAGTAAAATCTCCCAGTGGAACACAGACAGCAATTTTTTTTAAAACCTTTCATACTTTTATACCTATGGACATCGAACTATTGTCATATTAGCCCATACAGTGGCTATGAGGCCCAGGCCAGGACGAACCCTGGTTGGGGCCCCTGAGATGATGAGTTGTGGGCTGAAGGAAGCTCTCCTCAGGGTGTCCTATGATCCAGGCCACTCTGCAGGCACCAGACACTACTCCATTCAGCAACATGGTGAGGCATTAGAGTTCAATAATTCCCCTGATGCAGAGCAGCTACAGACATCTGGTCAGAGTGGGTGCCCACCAGTGTTGTAAGTAACGGAATTACAATAAATGCAGTTACCTAACGCAGCCCACTTTGAGGGTAACGAGTAATCTACCTGATTACTCTTCCCCTCACGGTAACGCAGTTCCCATTACTTGGGTGGCATTACCGCGATTACATCTACCTCCACTAGATGGCAGCAGAGTAATTGCTTCTGCCAGTGCTGTGAACATAAATATGGGTGGAACTCCGCTTTAGAATCATGTGACCGCTGTGATGGCCTGTCACATCGGTCTGAAAACTCCCAACCGTAGGGAGCCCTGGATACAATGAGCCCCACCCGCCTCACACTGACCTATCACCCGGGAACAACTCACATCGATCACACACACTGTGTGCGCAACCTGATCAATAATCCGAGGAACAAATGGCCGGAAACAAAATGTTCCACAGAACAAACGTTCCCTATACAACACAGTGTACACAGCGACATCTAGTGGTCAACATGGTAAGTGCAGGACACCTATACAGACCAATGATCAGCAGGTTATTTTTGGTCAGTGATTTCATCTCTTCATCAGACAACAAAGAAAAATCTGACATCCCAATTCCAGATCCCTTGCATATAATAAATCTTATATAAGATAAATAAAATAATAAACAATAGACTATAGAAAATTCTAATAAAGCCTAATATAAGATTTTTAAATTACAGACTCTGTAAACGTCAAGGGAATTTATATTATAAACATACATTTTAATCCAGCTTATAATTTGGATGTAATATGTAGCAGATGGATAAGGGTTTTAGGTCCTATTAGCTGCACATACATGGTGGGACGGATGCACCTAGGCTGGGATATACACGAGATCACCCTTTGTTTCCGGTTTCCTTCTCTCAAGGATCTGGCATTCTTTTGTCTTGGAGTATTAACTCACTGCTCCCTGGCAAGCGCCCGTCATCTGCTTCTCAACAAAGCATTGTAGAATATTAAAAAAAAAATTCAGTTACTTTGCTGAGTAACTAATTACTTTTTCAATATAGTAACTGAGTCACTAACGCAATTACTTTTTCGGAGAAGTAATTTGTAACTGTAACTAATTACTTTTTTAAAGTAAGATGAGCAACACTGGTGCCCACTGGGGAGGGAAGTTTTCTTCTCCCAGGGATCAGTCACATGCATAAAGAGAGGATAAAAGGAAAGTATCACTACCTATGGGGCAGCTGTACTGACAGCAGGTCTTAAAAGTAAGTGAGCAATCTTTGTTCACATTATCCTCTGCAAGTTTAAAATGGTTGTTAGATCTGAAGGTTTTTTATCATCATGCATTCTATGCAAGAAGATAAAAAGCCTTCTAAGCCTTCTATGCATGAAGATAAAAAGCCTTCTGTGTGCAGCAGCCCCTCTTTTCCCCGCCCCTAATGTTTACGTGAGCCCATTCCAATCTAGCGATGTTGCAGTAGTAGCTCGTCTGGCCGGGAGTTTCCCTCCCTATTGGCTAAGGTGGCAGCGTGTCACCATTGGCTCCCGCTGCTGTTAAAGTCAGTGAGCCAATAAGGAGAGAGAGGTGGTGGGGCTGAACCATGGCTCTGTGTGTGAAAGACCACACAGAGCCGCGGCTCGGGTGCCCTCATAGCAAGCTGCTTAGTTTGGGGGCACTCAGCAGAAGGGAGGGGCCCAGGAGTGCTAAAGAGGGACCCGAAAATAAGAGATCTGGGTTGCTCTGTGCAAAACCACTGCACACAGCAGGTAAGTATGACATGCTTGTTATTTTTAAATAAAAAAACTGAGACTTTAGTATCACTTAAACTCCTCCTACTTCCTTTACAGCTGACAGCTCTTCACAGTGCTTCCCAGGCTCTCTTCTCTTCATCATTCCGCTTGCCAGCCACAGCAGCTCCATCCGCTCACTATGCCTTCCAGCAGAGCCCCTTAGCCCATTATAGTGCCCTCCTTCTGCTCAACCTCCAGTCCCCCATAGTGCCACAAACCTGCCCCACAGCCTCCATAGTTCTTCTTAGGCTTTATCAGAGCCCAATATTGAACCCTACAGACTAGTTCATGTGTGTGTAATGTCCTAATACTTCTGGCAATATAGTGTGTATGTATATATATATATATATATATATATATATA
Organism: Rana kukunoris; assembly: GCA_029574335.1. NCBI lineage: Eukaryota > Metazoa > Chordata > Amphibia > Anura > Ranidae > Rana > Rana kukunoris. The sequence goes on from CM056053.1 coordinate 76,750,677, forward strand.
TATATAAAGGTGGGGCAGACTCAATGGAACACGTGGTCTCGTGGTCTCCTTTCTGTCATCATTCTTCTATAATGGAAAAAAGATACTGCGCTTATTCTAAATTGGCATATAAAGAAAAAAAACAAAAAAATGTTCTACAACATCAAACAGAATATACAAAGTTGCACTAATGTGCATATAAATAGATGCACTGAAACCAGCGCAAATATTGCAAAGAAATTTAAATTAGTGACAAACAGTGATTAAACCGTGAACGTATATGAAATATTAAATCTTGTGAACAATTATGGATTGACCATAATCCACCATAAAGTAGAATGTAGGCAGGAAGACATCAGTCAAGGACACCACATCCCATAGAGTGCAACAAGTGAGGAAATGGGGGAAGATGGGGCAACAAGCCCCGGGACTTTAAACGGTGTCCAGATAAAACAATAAACTAGGATTAGGAAAATATACAAAATTTATTTAATTTAAACATACAGAAATTGGAATAAAATGATTAGAATAACATAATCAGTTGATGGTCCGTGACGAACCGGTGTGGCTCACAATGAAGGCCACTGGAGTCCCTATACCCGACAGTTGCCCAACATGTTTCACCCAGGGCCGGGCTTCATCAGGGGCTTAGTACAGGGAAAAACTACAAAATAGATAAAGAAACACACATTAATTAAACAATAAGACCAATTGCTCATTAATAAGAATTGGATTGGATAGTCCAATCCAAGTATGTAGTTGTATATCAAAGAATAAATACATTAGACAATAAACATTTTAACAGAAAAACGATAAATATAGGGAAAATACATAGTGTTAACAACAATGTAGCATGCATAGAATTTGCATAATAGCAATGAAACAGGACAAACACCACTCACCCTCGGAACTCAGCTCAAATCCAGGCATATAGCAACCAATTGTAATTGAAATCAAAATAAAGGAAAGATGATAAACATGATTCCGAACTGACTGATTCGCCAAGTGGAAAAGGGGGGAGAAAAAATTAACATTCAGATTCAGTCCAGTGCCATCAGATGAAAAGACTGCAGTAAGAAAAAGGGGACATTTATTAAAGGGAATTATATGCAATGAGCTAAGCGTTTGAAAAATAAATAAGGGAGCAGATGCATGCATCATGGGAGAACCCCCCAGATGCATGGATAGTTTCCCTTGGGGTTGATCAAATACCTAGTGGGTGTACGCTGGTGGGGTCACAGCACTATATGTGGTTGGATGCAAAAAAAAAGCCCAAAACCACTAAGACCTCCGCAGTCTTCACTGTCAGTAGTTGGTATTAGCCAAAGCCCAATACCCCAACCTAAAAAAGACATCAATTGATAGAATATCAGTAAATGATGTAGCTTGAAACAAGTTAAAAAACGATCTATTATATAGGTCTAAAGCAGACCTGCATGAAGTATATAAATGAATCTACCTTATGCGCTTGGATCCAAACAAGCAGAGAGATGCAGGGAGAAACAGCATGGGTTCAAAGATATCGAATAAGTATTGACAGCAAAGATTCGACTTTTAAATACCCCTCGGCGGCGTCTGACGTGGCCGACGAGGGAGGGCAGTGAAATGAATGCTAAGAAAGCCACAGCCAATCGCGCCACCATAAAGTCCAAAAACATAAAGCTGACGGTCACATTCAAGTGTAAATATTCCCCAATTTCCTGGAAAGAGTAATGATAGAAGCACCTCCACCACAGTCACACATTGCCTCTTACCGGAACTCTATGATCTACAGGAGATCATAGACAGCATATACTGATGATATCCTTGAAGCATGTCTCCAGAGAGGGACAGTCACGGTTTTGAATTGCCTCAAACAATGTACCAATGTGGGAGAAGGAAAGAGAGAACTTGCATAGCGTAAAATCCTCGAGATTTATTATAAGATAAAAAGATGTGCATTTACATCAAGGTTGCAGGTAAAAAAAAGTATCAAAGAAAACAAGCCGGCCGACTCCTTCAAACATGCAGCCTGTATCTTCCGGGTCTGATCACTTGACGCGGTGATGTCAGAATGTTGCCTCCCAGTGTTTCATCTCGATGGGGACGTGGTCACGGGATGCCATGGGGATCGAGATGAAACGTTGAGAGGCGACGTTCTGACGTCACCCCGTCAAGTGATCAGACCCGGAAGATACGGCCTGCATGTTCTAGGAGCCGGCCAGCTCATTTTTTTTTATGCTTTTATACCTGCAACCTTGATGTAAGTGCACATCTTTTTATCTTATAATAAATCTCAAGGATTTTACACTATGCGAGTTCTCTCTTTCCTTCTCCCGCATTGGTACATTGTTTGAGGCAATTCAATACTCTGACTGTCCCTCTCTAGAGACACGCTTCAAAGATATCTTCAGTATATGCTGTCTATGATCTCCTGTAATTAAGAGATCATAGAGTTCCGGTAAGAGGCAGTGTGTGACTGTATTGGAGGTGCTTCTATCATCACTCTTTCCCGGAAATTGGGGAATATTTACACTTGATTGTGACCATCAGCTTTTTGTTTTTGGACTTTATGGTGGATTATGGTCAATCCATAATTGTTCACAAGATTTAATATTTCATATACGTTCACTGTTTGTCACTAATTTAAATTTCTTTGCAATATTCGCGCTGGTTTCAGTGCATCTATTTATACGCACATTAACTTCTTTCTTTGTACATCATTCTTCTATGTTTCTAAACATTTGAGGGTTATTGGAAAATCTAACCCCAAATAGTTGGGACATAAGCATTGTGCCATATTTGCCAAGCAAGCCTTAAAGAGCAATAGTGATTGAAAGAAACTTGCAATATATTCAGTCAAGTTTGACTACAGAGGTTGTAAAGTGGTCACAGATAGAGCCATTTCCTGATGACGCAACTGGATGAATCAAAAAGTATACCTAATTTTCGAAACATGTCTCATAATTTTTTCCTTTCTTTTATTAAACATACCTAAACTTTAATGATTAATTATTATTATTAGTATTAATAATATTTCTCTTCTCTTACTATATGTGTTTATCACAGCAAAATGCTTTCAGGGCATTTTCACAATTGTGGTGAAACTGTTACTGCTGTTTAAGTGCATAATTGTGACATTTATCAAGATAAAATGACTTCCTCTTTTTTTGTCACTCTTTCAATAAAAGTTTCTTGCCATATATAAAAAAAATTCTACATAATTGCACTTAATCAGCAAAAAATAAGAAACTTAGACCATTAACTTATCCAGTAATAAGAATAGAAAACAGCTTTGACCATTGTCTATCTATACAGGAATACTACAACAAAGTTATATGGTCAGATTAATGATGGCGATAAATAGGGATATTTGAATTAAGAGAGTTGCTGCTTCATAACTTTTCAATTCTCCTGAGAATGTGGAAAGCCAAGCAGTTAAGGAATTCATGCAGTCACAAATTTTGATCTGTATTATTCACTGTAGATTGTACAAATCTGCTTGAACATATTCAAGATAAGAAAATAAAAATAGGATATTTGCAAATTCATCATCTGGCTTCTTTTTAAGGCTGAATTACTTGCCACTACAATTAAAATGAGGACGATGTCGTTACATAGATCATCTAAGATTTAATACACAAGATTCAGATTTTAATACTCTAATGGTTTCTCAATCCAGACAGATAACATGGGGTAAGATTTAATAAAACTGAAGAGTGCAAAGTCGGGTGCAGCTCTGCATAGAGACCAATCAGCTTCCAGTTTTTTTTTTTTCATCAAAGTTTAACTGAACAAGCTGAAGGTAGAAGCTGATTGTCGACTATGCAGAGCTGTACCAGATTTTGCACTCTCCAGATTTAGTAAGTCAACTCTGTGGAAGAAGCTTTGAAAGTGCCAGCAAGCTTTGTCCAATCAGCATGATGTGGCTGATCAGACTGTACGTTATATGACGTCATTGACTTTCAGCCAGCGATTTCTTACAGCGTAAAAGCCATCTTAGTGGCTTGATTGCTTTTACAGGCAGCGGGAAGGGACACCCCCTCCCCTCTGTCCTGTCGCCCTCCAGTGCTTCTCCGGCCTCTCTCGAGCGATTAGGGCACCAAGAATTAATTTGGCGGCCGCGGTCGACTCTCGAAGGCCGGAAGCAATGTAATGACATCACTTACGGCTCTGGCATATGTAAACACTGCCATTTTTTATGTTTATGTCAGGCTTTCCAGCAATAAGGAGAGATGTGGGGACTTATAGACCCCAGATCTCTCCGTAAAAAGGACCTGTCATGCCCTAGTCCTATTACAAGGGATGTTTACATTCCTTGTAATCATAGGCATGTGCACAGGGTGGGCCAGGTATGCGTGGGCACACCCTATTCACCCTGTGTGGCACAGATACCCCCTGTTTGGACCCTTGATATTTCACCAAAGCCCCCTAATAGGGTTCCTAATTTTTTTTTTTTTTAATAGATAAATAAAAAAATTGTAAAAATAAAAAGTACTGACAGTGTCCACTGACACCAATTTCTGCCCTACTGACACTGTCAGTATATACTGTATACACACGCATATGTGTTTGCGCTTTGGGTTGCACACCCTAATGCAATAGACTGTGCACATCTATGCTTGTAATAGGAATAAAAGTGATCAAAATTTGACATTTATTTACTTGGCGTAACATCATCTTTTATATATGACCAAATTGGGTTATCTATTGTGTTTTCTTGCATTACAATTAATAAAAGTGTATTTTTTCCCCAAAAAAATGCATTTTATTCCCTAGGGTCTCTGTTAATTTTTTCATTTGAAGCAAAAGATCAAAAAAAATGTTTTAATTTTTTGCTTTTAATCACTTAAGGACCGCCTACTGCACATTTACGTCGGCAGAATGGCACGGCTGGGCACATCAGCGTATATATACGTTGATTTTAGTACCCAGCCGTAGGTCACGGGCGCACGCCCGCGGCGCTCTCCCGTGACCCGGTCCGAAGCTCCAGGATTGGGACGGCGGGATTCGCGGACCCGATCGCCGCTACAGTGCGGCGATCCGTCCCTGGAGCTGAAGAACGGGGAGAGCCGTGTGTAAACACGGCTTCCCCGTGCTTCTCTGTGGCCGCAGCATCAATGGCGTCATCCCTGTAATAGGGAAACGCGATCGATGACGTCACACCTACAGCCACACCCCCCTACAGTTGTAAACACACACACAGTCACAGCAAAAGTCACAGCGCCACCTGTGGTTAACTCCCAAACTGCAACTGTCATTTCCACAGTAAACAATGCAATTTAAATGCATTTTTTGCTGTGAAAATGACAATTGTCCCAATAATGTGTAAAAATTGTCCGAAGTGTCCGCCATATTGTCGCAGTCACGAAAAAAAATGCTGATCGCCGCTATTAGTAGTAAAAATTAATAAAAATGCAATAAAACTATCCCTTAGTTTTGTAAACGCTATAAATTTTGTGAAAACCAACCGATAAACGCTTATTGCAATATTTTTTTTACCAAAAATACGTAGAAGAATACGTATCGGCCTAAACTGAGGAAAAAAATGTTTTTTTATATATTTTTGGGGGATATTTATTATAGCAAATAGTAAAAAATATTGCATTTTTTTTAGAATTGTCGCTCTATTTTTGTTTATAGCGCAAAAAATAAAAACCGCAGAGGTGATCAAATACCACCAAAAGAAAGCTCTATTTGTGGGGAAAAAAGGACGTCAATTTTGTTTGGGAGCCACGTCGCAGGACCGCGCAATTGTCAGTTAAAACGACGCAGTGCCGTATCGCAAAAAGGGACAAGGTCCTTTACCTGCATTTTGGTCCGGGTCTTAAGTGGTTAAAGGTAAAGAAGAGATTTGGGGTCTTTTTGACCCCAGAGCTCGCCATAAAGAGGACCTGACATCCTTATTTCTATTACAAGGGATGTTTACATTCCTTGTAATAAGAATAATAATAATAAAAAATTGAAAAAAATTTAAGGGACAGTGTTAAAATAAAAAATTTAATAAATAAGAAGAAAAAAGTGCCCCATCCTTCCGTGCTCACGCACAGAAGCCAACACATACATAAGTCACACACTAATATGTAAACTGCATTCATGCCACGCATGTGAGGTATTGCCGCAAATGTTAGAGCGAGATCAATAATTCTAGCGCTAGACCTCCTCTGTAAAGCATCATCTTTCACATTATACAAAAAAATTGGGGTAGATATTGTAGTTTTTTTTTTTATTTAGTAAAGTGTATTTTTTCAAAAAAATTGCATTTTGCAAAACCACTGCGCAACTACCACGTGACATAAAAAATTGCAATGATTGCCATTTTATTCCCTAGGGTCTCTGCTAAAAAAATTATAATGTTTGGGGGTTAGAAGTAATTTTCTAGGAGAGTGCTAGAAAAAGCCTGGTCGGCAAAGCTGTCAGTGTATCCTAATATGCTAAATAGTGCACCCTTTTTTTCACATACCCACAATATGGTATAGACATCACCCATCTGCGTGTTGTGGTGCACTGAAATGCACATGTAATTGCACAGGCAAGGTGCATTGGGTGACATTCTGCAGATCTTCCATTAATATGTGTTGCAGTAAAATGTCTCTGTATTGGATTTTATTTTACAGTTGAAGAATGATGACAAATGGTGAACACACTGGGACCTTTGAGCATATGTCAACTAATGGAATGGCAATTGATGCGGTGGACACAGCTGGATGTTATGACAAAATAGAAGTGGATATCCAATTTTTCATGTGCTAAAAGTGGGGACTTCTCAAAAACAATTGAGAATACAATTTAAAACAAGCAATCTTATTCCTGTAACTTTCTCTAAAGAATTCATACATAAGATTAGGGCCCATTTATAACAATCATAGTGGACCATGCAGAACATAGCATATCATCTACCATGTAATATTCAAGCAATAGAGAAAACAAGTAAACTTGGTAAAATATGTTCTTCCAATGGTCTTCCAAAAGGTAGGTTAGATTAGATTTGTATAGTACTGGTATGCACTGAAGTTTCACAGTAGCGCTGCACCACTTTTGGATTTTATTTTTTTATTAGTTGTAGTGAAAACGCTTTTAACCACTTGATACCCGCCCGCCGTCTGATACCCTATGTTCCTGACAGGACGTCATATGTAGTCCTGTCACTTCAAGCTGGTAGGGGCATGCGCGCGCCGCTGCCGGGGCGCGCGCACCCGTCGCGTCACCTAGAACACCGTGTGTGTGCCCGGCGGCCGCGATGGCCGCCGGGCAAACGCGATTGCCTACAATTGAGCTGGGACGTGGAGCTCTGTGTGTAAACACAGAGCTCCACGTCCCTGTCAGGGAGAGAGGAGACCGATGCTGTGTCCCTTGTACATAGGGACACAATCGGTCCCTCCCCCCACAGTTAGAACACAATGTAGGAGAAATATTTAACCCCTTCCCCGCCCCCAGTGGTTAACCCCTTCCCTGCCAGTTACATTTATACAGTAATCAATGCATATTTATAGCATTGTTCAGTGTATAAATGTAAATGGTCCTAAAAATGTGTCAAAAGTGTCCGATGTGTCCGCTATAATGTCCCAGTCCCGAAAAAAAATCGCAGATCGCCGCCATTTCTAGTAAAAAATAAATCATAATTATGTCCCCTATTTTGTAGGCAATATAACTTTTGCGCAAACCAGTCACTATACGGTTATTGCGATTACATTTTTTCTTTTTTTTACCAAAAATATGTAGAAGAATACATATCGGGTCCTAAAAATGTGTCAAAAGTGTCCGATGTGTCCGCTATAATGTCCCAGTCCCGAAAAAAAATCGCAGATCGCCGCCATTTCTAGTAAAAAATAAATACAAAAAATAAATCATAATTATGTCCCCTATTTTGTAGGCAATATAACTTTTGCGCAAACCAGTCACTATACGGTTATTGCGATTTAATTGTTTATTTTTTTTTACCAAAAATATGTAGAAGAATACATATCGGCCTAAACTGAGATAAAAAATGTTTTTTTTTATTTACTTTTATGTGATATTTATTATAACAAAAAAAAAAAATATTGTGTCTTTTTTCAAAATTGTCGCTTTTTTTTTGTTTATAGCGCAAAAAATAAAAACCGCACGGGCGATCAAATACCACCAAAAGAAAGCTCTATTTTTGGGGAAAAAAAGGACGTCAATTTTGTTTGGGAGCCACATCGCACGACCGCGCAATTGTCAGTTAAAGCGACGCAGTGCCGGAAGCTAAAATTTTGTCTGGGCAGGAAGGGGGTATAGGTGCACAGTAGGCAAGTGGTTAAGGTATTAGCTGCAACTGGAGATATCTTTATTTAATATCCACTTCCATACCAGGCACTTACACACCTTCCCGCCCAAGCCAATTTTCAGCTTTCAGCACTGTCGCAATTTGAATGACAATTGCGCGGTCATGCTACACTGCTCCCAAACAAAATTGGCGTCCTTTTTTTCCCACAAATAGAGCTTTCTTTTGGTGGTATTTGATCACCTCTGCGTTTTTGTTTTTTTGTGCAACAACTAAAAATAGAGCGAAGATTTTGAAAAAAAAATAAAGTTTTTATTTTTTTCTGTTAATTTTTTTGTAAATGAGTATGTTTTCTCTTTCAATTATGGGCACTGATATGGTGGCACTGATGGGCACCGATGAGGTGGCACTGATGGGCACCGATGAGGTAGTTCTGATGGGCACTGATTAGGTAGCACTGATGGGCACTGATAGGCGGCGCTGGTATTGGGCACTGATGGGCACTCATGGGCGGCACTGATGGGCACTCATGGGCGGCACTGATGGGCACTCATAGGCAGCACTGGGCACTCATAGGCAGCACAGATGGGCACTCATAGGCGGCACAGGTGGGCACTGATAGGCGGCACAGGTGGGCACTCATAGGCGGCACAGGTGGGCACTGATAGGCGGCACAGGTGGGCACTGATAGGCGGCACAGGTGGGCACTGATAGGTGGCACAGGTGGGCACTGGTAGGTGGGCACTGGGCATGGATTGGCACTGTGGGGTGGCACTGACAGACACTGGGGTGGCACTGATGATCACTGAGGGGTGGCACTGATGGATCAATGTTGCCAATCAGTGCCCATGTGTGGGCACTGATTGGCATCATTTTTTTTTACTGCCCCCCCCTTTTTTTTTTGTCATTTTTTTTTTTTTGTCTTTTTTTTTTTTGTCATTTTTTTTGTATTTTCTTTTGCATTTTTTTTATTTCCCTGGTGGTCCGTGTGGCGATCCGAGGGGGGGCTGCGCTGATAAACAATCAGCGCGAACCCCCCCTGTCAGGAGAGCCGCTGATCGGCTCTCCTGTACTCGCGTCTGTCAGACGCGAGTGAGGAAGAGCCGTCGGCGGCTCTTCCTGTTTACATCGTGATCAGCCGTGATTGGACACGGCTGATCACGTGGTAACGAGGCTCCGCCGGAGACTCGTTACCGAGATCGGAGGTGCAGGGTGTCAGACTGACACCCCGCATCACCGATCGCCGCGCTGCGCGCCCCCACGGGCGCGCGCGGCATTGAAATCGTGCTAGACGTTTGAGAACGTCTAGTCACGATTTCATAACCACTTCCCTGCCGTAAATCGGCTATTGGCCGGGCGGGAAGTGGTTAAATTTTGGTACTTTACGTTGCGCTAATTGTATATTAAATTACAATGGTCTTCCAAAACTGACCCTGTGATCCATTTCTCAAAATAAGAAATTCACAATATTTTGGTTTGTTACTTTACCGCCCAATTTTAAATTTCACTGTGTGTTAAATAAAAAAAATAAAAAAAAAAAAACTTCTCCGGGAGCCAATTTTTGTCTCTTTCCTGATCTCTACATCAAACCTCTGGCCAGTAGGTGAGAGATAACAGTAAGGATTTTCCATTTTAGTTCTAGGTGGACTAGATACAGTGGCCCAGATTCACGTACATCGGCGCATTATTGGACCGGCGTAGCGCACCACTTTTCCGTTAGACTTGCGCAATCTAGCCGCGTAATCCCACGATTCACGTAGCTTTTGCGCAAGAGATTGCGCAAGCGTAAGGTTTTTTCCTGAGGCGTAAGGAGGAGTAATACAAATTGGGAGGGACGTGGGCGTGTTACATTGAAATGAGCCGTGACCCCATGCAAATGAAGGGCCGGCCGACTCGCGCATGCGCGCGTGAAGGAAACCATGTCAGCTCCGTTGTGCGCATGCTCACAACTCGGGAGCGGCGCAATCAGTGAAATTGGAAATGGACTAGGGCAACGTTGTGAACTACGCAGACAGCATAAATAGACACACACAAACGCACTTCCATTGCAAAAGTACATCCCTTTGTGTCCCTTCCCATTGAATCAAGTGCTTTTGCTCTGTTGTTCGTTGCAGTGTGTTTTGTAGTTGTCAGATTAGTGTTCTGTGTGATCTAGTGCTTGTTGGTATTTTTGTGAAAGTGAGTTTTGATAAGTGTTTGAGACTGTTTGTTTGATTGATAGATTTCTGAGCGTTTGTTTTCTTGCTTTATTTTTTCATCTGATTTTTTTGTGACTGTTTCTTGCTGAGTGCTAGTGTGATTTTTGGGTGTTCTTTTTCTCTTTGTGTGTGTTCTTGTCTGATTGGTTGTGCTTGTATTTGTGACAGATTTTTGGTGACTGCTAGTGAGTTTGTTTGGAAGTATGACAGAGAGAAAAAGAAAGCTTAATTTTACAGTGGGGGAAAAAAGAATTCTTGCCCGGGCCATTAGCGAGTATGGGCGTTTTCTCCACGGCCCGCAGAGTGCCACCACCACCCCGGCCAGGAGGAGGGAGATATTGGATATGATCACGGAGCAGGTCAATTCATCGGGGGAGGGGGAGACACGGACCCGGTCTGGGATTGAAAAGAAAATAAATGACCTCCGGCGTGAGGTGAAAAAAAAAATGGCCGCAATAAATGCCCATGCCAGGGGCACAGGAGGGGGCCCACCATGCCGGATTAGATTTACAGCGACGGAGCGTGTGGTGGCCCTGACCTTTCACCGGCATGAAGTGGAGGGCCTGCCAGGCTTTGACACAAGTCCGGTCCCCGCGGTGCCAGATAAGGTTTTTATTTCTCTCAGGTGTGTAGCATGTGTGGGGGAGGGGGTGAAAGGGAATATGTGGCAAGTGTGTGGATCCTCCAACCTGTGAATGGTTTGTGTCATCCACAGCTGTGCAGGAGGGTGCAGGGCCATCTGGCCTGACCGCTCCAACGCCAGGACAGCAGCCTAATGAGGCCCCCCCAACAAGGCCGGAGTCCGCGGAGGAGGAACAAGAGGAGGAGGATGATCATGCGGAGGACGATCATGAGGAGGAGGAGAATCATGAGGAGGAGGAGTCCATGGCAGGCACTGGACGTTTGGTTTCTGCGGACTCTTCCCCTCTGGCTGCAAGAAGCCTGCCCTCCCTAAGGGGGAGCCCCCCCCCCCTCCTCCCCCAACATGGCTCCCCTCACAAGGGCCTCCCCTTCTCCCCGGCCACAACCATTAGCTGGAGCCAGGAGGTCATCCCAGAGCACCAGGGGGGCGCCCAATCTCCTGCCCGCCAGTCTGAGAAGGAAACTGGCCACCCAGACCCGCCTTCTGAGACAGCTCTGCCAGACTATGGGGCGGGTGGATCAGAGCCTGTCCTCCATCAACGATAGGCTGGGTAACCTGGACTCCCACTCCCGGGCCTCCACAACCTGCCTAAATGACCTGCAAACTACAGCAGCAGGCGTTGGGCAGGATGTGAGGGCCCTTACCCAGGCTATCCAGGGCAACACGGCAACACTTGGTGCTGCCCTGGACAGAATAGCCGTGGCCTTGGAGGGCAGGCCGCCAGGTGGGCAGATCTCAGGGGCTGCTCCTCCTTCCCCGGCTTTTCCCCTCCCCCATGCGTCTCCCCTGAGGGTCCGGGGCCGTGGCCGGGGGCGCCCCAGGCGTGGCTCAGGCAGAGGGCATTAATTTTTTTTCCCCCTTTTTTTGGTTTGAAAGCATTTTTATTTTTGTTCTCTGCCTTTTTTTTTTTTCTATGCATTTTTTTTTTTTCTATGCATTTTTTTTTTTTTTTGCTGACATTTTTGGCATTTTTTGGGTTGTGAATGATGTTTGAATGTGGGGGTGACATTCCTGCTGGAAAAGGGGTGTCATCCTCAATTTCCCCAGGACCAGGGAGAAGTGATTCCCAGGTCCGTGTGAATGGTGTATGAATGTACAGTGACATAATTGGAGCCTTGACGTGGCGTTACTGCTCACCAGTCTTGCACGGTGGACTGGTGCCAATCCAATTTGATGAGGATGTGGGGTGTGTGTGCTAGGGACCACAGTGGTGTGCATGCATGCATTCTCATTGTGCCATGATTAATGTGTGTGTTTAACGTGCAAAGATGCATAATGTGAGCTGGCATGAGATGGGGTCATGAGATGGGGTTCCAGTTCATATGCAGAGTCACCTTGAAGGGAAAAGACAGGAGGATGTTAGTCATGCATGTGCCACTTGTGAGGTGTGCATCACGGGAGGGGATAGTCATGCCTGACTCCCATGTCACTCACCAACCAGCCAGCTGTCCCCATACATGTTCTGTTTGAAATCTGTGGGGATGGGGCTCTGATTGTATATGTAGCTGTCATGGGTGTCATGGGTAGTGTCATGTGTTGGGCTGCTGATGTCCTCCTGCAGGGTTGTGGTTAATTCCAGGATGGCATGAGGGGTGAATCTGAAGATGCGAAACACCTCAGAATCACTCATGCCAAAGATGTCTATGCATGTGTGATATATCAAGTGAAGAGTGAAGGGCTTGTATCAGATAAGAATATTGTATTAGATTAATTTAAATTGTAAATTTTATATAAGCAAATAAAAAAAAAAAAAAACATCTCCCGTGCCCTCCTTAGTGCCATCCTCCGTGCCCTCCTCCTTCTTTGTTCATCTAAAGTCAGTAGTATAGCTATGCGCGACGATGCCCCTGGCATGTTGGCATACAGATTGTTGGGCAACACGTGTGACTGCTGAACTCCTCACTAACAGTGTTGCTTTATCTGACAATTAGACTTTTTTTCAAAATTTAGACCAGCTTTTAGGTCCTCTAACTTTAGACAGGACATTTTGCTGTTGCGCACATCGCGTAGCCTGCGCAGCAACTGCGTTTTTTTGTGAATCCCCGTAACTCCCTCATTAGCATATTTGACTAGCAAATCAATGGTGTGTCTAGCGCAGTTTTGCGCGAAGGGAAGCGAAGGTTTAACTCAATTACGCCGGACCAAAAAACGTAGATTTCTGGCGTATATTGTTTTGTGAATCGCGTGCAACTATACGCACGCGCACATTTAGACTTACGCACGCGCAACAGCAGTTGCGCACGCGTAATCGCTCTGTGAATCTGGGCCTGTACATTTATAAGATTAGTGCAGATTGTTACTTTTGCAGTTCCACCGGTAATAACGTAACTCCTGTCTGTACCTTTACCACGTAAAAACAGGTTGAGAAGATTTCTTTCCTCCATATTCTCCTTTGACACTAACAGTTTGGGGATTATTTTCATTTTATTATGATCACAATAGAACACTTTTCTTCTTTCTGCTGTGAAACATTTTTATTTTAAGATTCAGAGTTACTGGGTTGGGTTATATTTAGCTAATCCCTTACTAATCCATTGAAGTGGTTGTAAAGGCTTAAGGTTTTTTACCTTCATGCATTCTATGCCTGACCTAATACTTAAGACAAAAAACAATCCGCGCTACCACCCCTTAACTGATTGATATATGGGTGTAAAAAAAACGTGATAAACGTGAGCCACATTTTGATCCAGCGATGTGCATGAGAGCCTCCTCTTTCCAGGGTTCTCCCTGTTCATTGGCTGAGACAGCAGTTGGGGCCATTGGCTCCTGCTGCTGTCAATCACAGCCTGTGAGCCAATGAGAGAGGGGGTATAGGGCTGAGCCGCAGCTCTGTGTGTGGATGGAACATGCCTGCTTGGATGCCCACATTGAAGGGAGTGGCCAAGAGCACAGGCAAGGAATCCCAAGAAAGAGAGGATGCTGGTTTCTCTGTGCAAAACCAAATCCAATTTTCAATGTGATTTTGTAGTAAAGCTGCAGTGTGGCTTGGTGCATTTTTGATAAGTTTTAAATGTGTGTTTTACTACTAGAACCAATGAGTCATTGGTTGTTAGGAGGCAGCACCCACTGGCAGGGTATTCCCCACTGTCAGCAGAATGTAAACACAAAAGTTGTCAATTAAAAAAAAAACAGCGTGGGAATCCCCACAATCCATACCAGGGCCTTGGGTCTGGTATGGATTTTAAGGTAAACCCCCAAAAAAACAAAAAGCAAAAAAATTACATTGGGGTCCCCCCAAAATCTAAAAAAAAATGGCAACCCCCTCTTTTTTTATTTATTTTTTGCAAAAAAAACATTTTTTTAAATATATGTTTATTAAAGGGCCCATTTTTTTTATTAGAGGTCCGGAGGTCCCCAAGGACCCGGAGGCCCCGGATGGCAACCCCCCTTTTATTATTTATTTTTTATAAAAAATATATATTTTTTAAATATTTTTTTTTTTTATTAAAGGGCCATCTTTTTAGGGGTCTGGAGGTCCCCAGGGGCCTGAAGATCCCCAGGGCCCCAGATGACAAACCCCCTTTTTTTATTAAAAAATATATTTTTTATATATTTTTTATTTATTATATATATATATATATATATATATATATATATATATATATATATATATATATATATATATATATATATATATATATAATTAAAGGTCCCCAGGGCCCCGGGATGGCAACCCTCCTTTTTTTAATAAAAATGTTTTACATTTTTTTTATATTTTTATTTATTTATTTATTTCTGTTTTTTTCTTTATATGTATATATATATATATATATATATATATATATATATATATATATATATATAGATATATATATATAGATAGATAGATAGATAGATAGATAGATAGATAGGCCCAGATTCACGTACATCGGCGCATTATTGGACCGGCGTAGCGCACCGCCTTTACGTTAGACTTGCGCCATCTAGCCGCGTAATCCCCCGATTCACGTAGCTTTTGCGCAGGAAATTACGCAAGCGTAAGGTTTTTTCCAGAGGCGTAAGGAGGAGTAATACAAATTGGGAGGGACGTGGGCGTGTTACATTGAAATGAGCCGTGACCCCATGCAAATGAAGGGCCGGCCGGCTCGCGCATGCGCGCGTGAAGGAAACCATGTCAGCTCCGCTGTGCGCATGCTCACAACTCGGGAGCGGCGCAATCAGTGAAATTGGAAATGGACTAGGGCAACATTGTGAACTACGCAGACAGCATAAATAGACACACACAAACGCACTTGCATTGCAAAAGTACATCCCTTTGTGTCCCTTCCCATTGAACCAAGTGCTTTTGTTCCTGTTGTTCGTTGCAGTGTGTCTTGTAGTTGTCAGATTAGTGTTCTGTGTGATCAAGTTCTTGTTGGTATATTTGTGAAAGTGTTTTTGATAAGTGTTTGAGAGACTGTTTGTTTGATTGATATATTTTTGTTCGTTTGTTTTCTTGCTTTATTTTTTTTTTTTTTTTTTTTGTGACTGTTTCTTGCTGAGTGCTAGTGTGATTTGTGGGTGTTCGTTTTCTCTTTGTGTGTGTTCTTGCCTGATTGGTTGTGCTTGTATTTGTGACTGATTTTTGGAGACTGGTAGTGAGTTTGTTTGGAAGTATGACTGAGAGAAAAAGAAAGCTTAATTTTACTGTGGGGGAAAAAAGAATTCTTGCCCGGGCCATTAGCGAGTATGGGCGTTTTCTCCACGGCCCGCAGAGTGCCACCACCACCCCGGCCAGGAGGAGGGAGATATTGGATAGGATCACGGAGCAGGTGAATTCATCGGGGGAGGGGGAGACACGGACCCGGTCTGGGATCGAAAAATAAATAAATGATCTCCGGCGTCTGGTGAAAAAAAAACTGGCCGCAATGCATGCCCATGCCAGGGGCACAGGAGGGGGCCCACCATGCCGTATTAGGCTTACAGCGACGGAGCATGTGGTGGCCCTGACCTTTCACCGGCATGAAGTGGAGGGCCTGCCAGGCTTTGACACAAGTCCAGTCCCCGCGGTGCCAGGTAAGGTTTTTTGTTCTATCAGGTGTGTAGCATGTGTGGGGGAGGGGGTGAAAGGGAATATGTGCCAAGTGTGTGGATCCTCCAACCTGTGAATGGTTTGTGTCATCCACAGATGTGCAGGAGGGTGCAGGGCCATCTGGCCTGACCGCTCCAACACCAAGACAGCAGCCTAATGAGGCCCCCCCAACAAGGCCACAGTCCGCGGAGGAGGTTCGAGAGGAGGAGGACGATCATGAGGAGGAGGACGATCATGAGGAGGAGGACGATCATGAGGAGGAGGAGTCAGGCACTGGACGAGTGGTTTGTGCGGACTCTTCCCCTCTGGCTGGCAGAAGCCTGCCCTCCCTAAGGGGGAGCCCCCCCCCCTCCTCCCCCAACATGGCTCCCCTCACAAGGGCCTCCCCTTCTCCCCGCCCACAACCATCAGCTGGAGGCAGGATGTCATCCCAGAGCACCAGGGGGGCGCCCAATCTCCTGCCCGCCAGTCTGCGAAGGGACCAGGCCCTCCAGACCCGCCATCTGGGACAGCTCTGCCAGACTTTTGGGCGGGTGGAGGAGAGCCTGTCCTCCATGAAGGATACGCTGGGTAACCTGGACTCCCACTCCCGGGCTTTCACAACCTGCCTAAATGAACTGCAGACTACAGCAGCAGGCGTTGGGCAGGATGTGAGGGCCCTTACCCAGGCTATCCAGGCCAACACGGCAACACTTGGTGCTTCCCTGGACAGAATTGCCGTGGCCTTGGAGGGCAGGCCGCCAGGTGGGCAGAGATCGGGGGCTGCTCCTCCTTCCCCGGGTTTGCCCCTCCCCCATGAGTCTCCCCTGAGGGGCCGGGGCCGTGGCCGGGGGCGCCCCAGGCGTGGCTCACGCAGAGGGCAATCATTTTTTTCCCCCCTTTTTTTTTTTTGCTGACATTTTTTGCCTTTTTTTTTTTTTTTTTGCTGACATTTTTTGCCTTTTTTTTTTTTTTGCTGACATTTTTTGTAAATTTTGGGTTGTGCATGCTGTTTGAATGTGGGGGTGACATTCCTGCTGGAAAAGGGGTGTCATCCTCAATTTTGGTGGAGAAGGGTTCCCCAGGACCAGGGAGAAGTGATCCTCAGGTCCGTGTGATTGGTGTATGAATGTTCAGTGACATAATTGGAGCATTGATGTGGCGTTACTGCTCACCAGTCCTGCATGGTGGACTGGTGCCAATCCAATTTGATGAGGATGTGGGGTGTGTGTGCTAGGGACCACAGTGGTGTGCATGCATGCATTCTCATTGTGCCATGATTAATGTGTGTGTTTAACGTGCAAAGATGCCCAATATGAG
Organism: Rana kukunoris; assembly: GCA_029574335.1. Classification (NCBI taxonomy): domain Eukaryota; kingdom Metazoa; phylum Chordata; class Amphibia; order Anura; family Ranidae; genus Rana; species Rana kukunoris. The sequence goes on from CM056053.1 coordinate 76,768,031, forward strand.
CTGCCTCCTGACTGCTCTTCCCTCAGAAGACGGGGTATCCTCGGTTAGGGGTTTATTGTCTGGTTGGGGGGTCAGGTCATCACGTAGCTCAACCTGCAGGCCCTTCCTCACTGCGAGATTGTGCAGCATGCAACATGCAACGATGATATGGCACACGAAGTTTGGGGAATACAACAGTGTACCCCCAGACTTATCCAGGCATCGGAAACGTGACTTCAGGAGGCCAAAGGTGCGCTCCACCACTGCACGGGTTTTGATGTGTGCTTGATTGTATCTTTCCTCCCCTGGGGTTTGGGGGTTCCGGATAGGAGTCATGAGATGGGGTCCCAGTGCATATGCAGAGTCACCTGGAAGGGAAAAGACAGGAGAATGTTAGTCATGCATGTGCCACTTGTGAGGTGTGCATTACGGGAGGGGATAGTCATGCCTGACTCCCATGTCACTCACCAACCAGCCAGGTGTTCCCATACACGTTCTGATCGAATTCCATTCAGATGTGGCATTGATTGTAGATGTAGCTGTCATGGGTGGATCCGGGGTGTTTGGCACGGACGTGCCATATGAGGCCTTGGGCATCAACTATCACCTGTACGTTGATGGAGTGCCAATTCTTCCGATTGCGGTACATGTGCTCTGTCTCATGGGGGGGCTGGAGTGCCACATGTGTGCAATCAATGGCCCCGATGGTGCGTGGGAATCTGGCAATTCTGTAGAAATCTGTCATTGCCTTCAGCCGCAGGTCCTCAGTGGTGGGTTTGATGATTTGGTTGGCCAAGCGTGTGAGGATTGCAGGGACAACCTGGTGCACACATCTGCTCACGGAGGATTGTGACATCCCAGCCACCACTCCACTTGTACGCTGAAAAGAGCCACTGGCAAGGACATGGAGTGTTGCCAGTACCTTGACCAGTGGCTGCACTGCATGTGAGCGTTGTGTTGGGCTGGTGATGTCCTCCTGCAGGGTTGTGGTTAATTCCAGGATGACATGAGGGGGGAATCTGAAGATGCGATACACCTCAGAATCACTCATGCCAAAGAGGTCTATGTGTGTGCGGTATACCCTCTCCCGTGCCATCCTCCGTGCCATCCTCTGTGCCCTCCTCCTTCTTTGGTCATCTAAATTCACTAGTGCAGCTATGAGCGACGATGCCCCTGGCATGTTGGCAGTCAAATTGTAGTGCAACACGTGTGTGTGGTCTGCTCCTCAGTAACGGTGTTGCTTTCTGTGAGATGTAGACGTTTTTTCAAAATTTAGACCAGCTTTTAGGTGCTCTAAATTTAGACAGGACATTTTGCTGTTGCGCAGCAACTGCGTTTTTTTGTGGATCCCCGCAACTCCCTCATTAGCATATTTGACTAGCAAATCAATGGTGTGTCTAGCGCATTTTTGCGCGGACGGATGCGTCTGTCTAACGAAATTACGCCGGACAAAAAAAAGTAGATTTCTGGCGTAATTCGTTTTCTGAATCGCGCGCATCTAAACGCACGCGCACATTTAGACTTACGCACGCGCAACACCAGTTGCGCAGGCGTAATCGCTCTGTGAATCTGGGCCATAGATAGATAGATAGATAGATAGATAGATAGATAGATAGATAGATAGATAGATAGATAGATAGATAGATAGATAGATAGATAAAGGGCTCCCTTTTTTTTATAAATGTTTTTTTTTTTTTATTAAAGGGCCCAGAGGTCCTCAGGGCCCTGGAAGGCAACCCCCTTGTTTTTTTTATAAATGTTTATTTATTTTTTTATATATATATTTTTTTATTTATTTTTTATTAAAGGGCCCAGTGGTCCCGGATGAATAGCCCTATTTTTTTGTAATTTCTTTTTATAAAAAAAAATGGCAACCACCCTTTTAAAAAAATATATATATTTTTTTTCTCTGTTTTTTCTTTTTATTAAAGGGCCCAGAGGTCCCCAGGGCCCCGGATGGCTACCCCCCTTTTTTATATATATTTTTCTTTATTTCTTCTTATTGTAAAGGGGCCCCCCGCTTCTCAATTCGTGGCAGCCCCCCCCCCCCCCCCGCTTCTCAATTTCAGGCAGCAGCACCCCCCCTGGTTCCCTGCTCCAGGGGGCCCATGTCTGAAGCTGTGTAAGGGGCCCCAAAATTCACTCACAACTCAAGCCCAGTGGTTGTGGGGGTATGGGAGTAACTTATCTGAATCTGGAAGCCCCTTTTCAAATAAAAATACAAGATGGTTTTTGACAAGGTCCTTACTAAAAATAAATAAATACATTTCCCCCAATGTAAATCCATCATCAATCACAATGAATGCCGATCTGCATGAAAAAGAAAAATGCAAAATGCTGAACACGACCACTCTCTGAATGACAGTGTCGTTACCCCCTGCTGCTAAGTAAAAAAAGGGGTGGGGTCACCTCACCCTATGACTTCATAGGACGGGGTCTCTGAGAGATGTCATATGGGTGGGGTTACCCGATGACATCACTTGGTCACCCTGGCCCCCTTCCTACAATAAATTTCTCTGCCCAGGGCATCCTCCGCCCACCCCTTGTACCGGTCCTGCTTCCTGGTACCTATTGCTGGACTTTTCCTGGGTTCCTGACTAAACCTCTTATCCTTTAAATATGCTATTGTCGCCACCTTCTTGTTTAATGATATCGATGACAATGTCATTCTGCATATCCCTGTGCCACATTAAATCGTTTTTTATTATCATTTAAAAACTGAATAAAAAAAAGACTGAGACAGAATAGTAAGCACTGTTCAGCAATATTTTGCAGGCCAATATGTCCTAAACTGTCAATGTAAGGAAAATGTTACAATATCTTATCTTACATGAAATAGGTTCTTACAAGTTTCCAAGAGGCTGACTTTCATATTTGTTCATCTTTCTAACCATTCTTGCTCAGAAAAAATCATATTTAGTGTTTAGTAGTTCTTAAAAAAGGGCAATAGCGTGCATTGGTTGGGTTGACATATTAGAGTGTGACAGGCTAAACTAATCTCTGCAAATATTAGATACTATAATCCTCTTCAATAAGCAAATCTGATCTAAACACAAACAGATTTATTACTTCAAATCCTGACATACATGCTCCATTCAGCTTTATTTACTTGTCACAAAACAGAGAGGAAATTTTGGTTGGTATAGTCAACCAAGAAAATCACAAAAGTAAACAAAAAACACATATCTTCTAAAGTATGATCCAGAAATCAAAGCTTCAATCACAGTGCAGTTATCAACAAATATTTGCAGTTTTCCTCTTATTATGATTTTTATCCACACTACTCTTGATATTTAGGTAAGAGAAATTAAACTTTTTAATAATATGACTGTGTAGGTGTGGAGCTAGACATTTGTTTAAATTTTCATAGCTATTTAATTAGAGTTTTGCTATAGGGAGTCAGTTTTGTAAGGTTTTCAAAACCCAACTTATATTTCAGTTTAAAGTGGTATTAAAGCTTAATTTTTTATTTTATTTTTACCTCCCTGGCGGTATAATTCTTTCAGATTTTTGGTGCTGAAAGCGGTACCATTAATTTGCATGGAAATTTGGCGTTTTATATTGTAGGCCTGTAATTCTTAGCAATTAAGAATTCTGTCCAAACAAGAGTCTAGTAGACATCTCAGGTATGATAAATTCTGAAACACAAAATCATAAATTATAATATAATAAATAACTATAAATAATTATAACAAATAATAATGTAATTATGATAAAAAATGTTCAATAATGTAATCAAATCAAAAACACTGAAATTTGCTCAGTTGCAGAATTGTGGCTGCCATTACTTTCAGTGTTTGATGATGAATTTCCCCACAAATCGCTATCGCTCAATTCTGCAAGTGATTCTAATTTATTATCGCTGTTTTCTAGCTGCTCTAAAACCACTTTTGACATAAACTGACACTTTTTGGTTGCTATGGACAATCTCCAGTTTCCATGCAGAAAGAACAGTTTTTATAATATAAAAGTGCATACAGGGCACTGGACAGACCACTAGGGACAAAGGGGGTGTGTAATTATTTGATACAGTTGTATACTGTATCTATACTGTGTTTTACATTTTTTGAATTTGACATAAAGCCTTTACTCGGAAGCGCCCCCTGTTTTTTCCCTATTGGCTCCCTGGCCATGATTGACAGCAGTGGAAGCCAATGGGTTTCCTGCTGCTATCTCAGTGAATGAGGAAGGAGAGCCAAGGCTATCGTGAACATCGCTGGATCTAAGGGGAGCTCAGGTAAGGTTTGGGGGGAGGGCACTGCACAGAGAAAGTTTTGTACCTTCATGAATAGAATGCATGAAGGTAAAAAACCTTCAGCCTTAAAAAGCGCTTTAAATCAGTTAAATACATTGCAGGGGCATCAAAACAAAAGGTGTGCAAAGTCCTACAGTTCTTTTTCTTTAGAAAACAACCTCAACCTGTGTAGAATTTTTTTTATAAAAAATCCAATGCATGCTGCAGATAAGGATTCTTGCTATCTGTTTAGAAGCAGTGGTTTCTCTGTAGAGATCAAACACATCCCCTGCTGATTTAGACTCAAGCCTCTTAAGCAGGGAGTGAGTGCTTTGCTGATTGCGGAAGTATATGGTGAAGACAGGGGTCTTTGGCAGCCCATTTCTCATTATTCCATAATCAAATTTTAACCATTAGGCCGCGTACACACGATCGAACATGTCCGCTGAAACCCGTCTGCAGACCGGTTTCATTGGACCAGTTGGATCGTGTGTACGGCCTATCGGACCGTTTTACAACACGCTAAAGTTTTAAAACATGCTTTAAAACCTGTCCGATGGAAACCTGTCAGTCGGACAGGTTCGATGGTTAGTACACAAAAGCATCGAACCAAAAACCTGTGCATGCTCAGAATCAAGTCTACGCATGCTTGGAAGCATTGAACTTAATTTTTTCATCACGTCGTTGTGTTCTACGATACCGCGTTCTGGTCTGATCGGATTTTGGTCCGATGGTGTGTACGCACATCAGACCATCAGACAAGTTCAGAGTTGTCTGATGAAAACGGTCCGTCGGACAAGTCTCATCAGACATGTCTCATCGTGTGTACAGGGCCTGAGACAACGAGCATCTCATGTATATGGCTAACCTAAATCTTAACAAAAACCTTCTTTCTTTGCTCCCTTTTGGTCTAGTTAATATACAAAATGCTGGAAATTGCAAAATGCAACCTGTTGACACTGCAAGAAATCTTTCTAACTTCTGTGTTCTGTGTTCTCTGTCTTTGCTATTATCAGTTACATGTTCCCAGCAATCTATGTAGACTACATAATGCCCCCTTCTAAGTTATGGAGAGAAGAAGGGTGGAAAGTGTTCGGTAGACCTGTCCTAGGGTAGCAACTTTGCTCCAACATAGACATAGCATGGTGAGTGAGCATTGTCACCCTTGGACTGGAAGTGAGTTCCTGGCAGGATCACCAGGTGAAAATAAAGGAAAGAGTCTAAAAAAGGAAACTAATGCAACCACTACACTATGGACAGGTAAACTGCAGTATGTTCCACTTTTTTTTTCCTTTGGTTTAGAAATGCTTTAAAACTAATGCCCTGTACACACAATCAGGCTTTAGCCCGACCAAACTCAAATTGGAATTCCAAAGGGATTTCATCGGAGGAAAAGAGAACATGTTCTCTATGTGAACTCTAGGGATGAGCTTTGTGTTCCAGCCGATCGTATGTTCGACTCGAACATCGTATGTTCGATCGTTTGTCAAATTACGAACAAAATGGGTCGTTCGAGCCAAATTCGAGTGACGGCCCATAATTTACTGCAGCATTGCGTGCTGATGATTGGCCAAGCATGCTCTATGACCCGCATGCTTGGCCAATCACAGCGCGCAAAAAACGAAGAGCCATAATTGGTCAAAGCCAGGGTGGCTTTGGCCAATTATGGCTCAGGGCTTTAGCACACGCCCCACACTATAAAAGGCCGCCTTCAGGGTGGCCTCGTGTAGAGAGAGAGATTGTCTTTTTTCTAGCTAGATAGAGCAGGCAGGCTAGTCAGATACATTTACAGTGTGTAAAGGATATATATACATCCCAGGAGTTGTACATATATTTATACCAAAATTAAAAAATACCTGGTTAAAACGCATGAACAATGACCAACTTTTTAGCATTTGTCATTGTTCATGCGTTTTAGCCAGAAAACTAGAGATTCCACTTTAAAAAAATTAAAACAAAACATACATAGAAAAACAAAGAAAACTTTAAAACATTTTTTTTAAACCCTTTCCTGAACATCCATTAAATCCTTTAGTTTTCGCTCCACAGTTTTTGTTTTTTTCTCATCTGCCCCAAAAAGATGTGGATGTCCTAATTTTCAGCCCTGCAGGACAACACCTCTCCAATTAACACCTGGGCGCTATATGTGTCCAATCCACCAATTTCTTCTTTTTTTTGTAAAGGCCCCCCCCCTGCTTCTCAATTTGCGGCGGCAGCCCCCCGCTTCTCAATTTCAGGCGGCAGCACCCCCCCCCCCGGTTCTCTGCTCCAGGGTGCCCATGCCTTAAGCTGTGTAAGGAGTCCCAAAATTCCTGATGGCGGCCCTGCGCATACCTCCCAACACGCACGGATTCTGCGGGACTTTTCGCTTCTTCCCGCAGTCCCGCGAATAGGGTTAATTTTCCTGCACTGCAATAGGAGGCAGCACAGAAGCAGGAGGAACCGGAGCGGTGTGTGGAGGACTGTGGCTGCTCAAGGGAAAAAAGCCAACAGCCTGGCTAATGACAGGTGAGAGGCACTCCCCCCTCCACTGAACAACTGCAAAACCTCCCCCAGGAGGAACCGGAGTGGTGTGGGGATGTCTGCTGAAAGGAAGAGAGCCTAAACATTCTGTGCACAGATGAGATTCACCTACCCCGCTCAACAACTTTAATGCTGCGCACCCCCCCGCTCAACAACTTTAATGCCCCCCCGCGCAACAACTTCAATTCCCCCCCCCGCTCAACAACTTTAATGCGCACCCCCCCACTCAACAACTTCAATTCGCCCCCCCCCGCTCAACAACTTTAATGCGCACCCCCCTGCTCAACAACTATGATCCCCCCTCACTCCAGGGGGCCCCTTCAACACTCAAGCCCAGGGGCCCCCACCACCCTAAGTCCTGCCCTGCATACGACCAATTATTATGCCCACAAACATGAACCTTGACATCTATTCTTGAACTGTATATATACAGAAAAAGCACATGCCGCACAATAATAAAAAAAATAATCAGAGTACACATGAAAATTACTTACTTCTTCTGATGACTTTTTTAATCCTCTCCATTTGCTCCGACTCTCTTAATTTAAGGTCAGACCACCTTTTTCCGGAGCTGTTCCCTTGACCTGCGCACCCCAAATTTATGATGGAGACTCCACTGCACATTGTCCATGATCTGGGCCTTCAGTTTGTTAGGATTCTTGTCATGCTTGAGGAGCTTGTTTGCTGTGTGTCCTCCGTGGTGTATTGCATTTGAACGACTGAAAAGGGGCGGGGAAAGTACTAGAATGATCGTCAGGGGCGGGGAAACAAGCGGAGCTTCTCGCATGCGCAGTGTATAAAAGGATACGGCGTGAGTGAAAACGTTGTTCACAGTCTGTGGAAAAAGACGGAAGAAACGATCGTGTAGTACGACTGTGCGTAACTTGATTTTGGACTTTATGATCAGTAGATGAGTTTGTGGGTTAGATATGGGGAGAAAGCTTAGTAGTAGAGGCTTGACTGACATTAGCTTTTTTTGCTTAATTTTGACCTGCAGAAATAATGGAGGCCTTCAGAGAACAGGAGCTCTTCACATAATTTGTTCAAAGGGGGCCCTGGATGGCCACCCCCCCTTTTTCTACAATTTTTCTTTGCCAAAAAAATAATTTATTCAGCCAAGATCTGGCATTGGAATGGCCCACCCTACCCCTAAAATAATCAACATATTATTGCCGCACAGCACGTGCGCTATGGGGGGCTAAGCCTGTATGGTCAGGCTCACGGGCCACCACTGGAACATCAATGGCCTCATCAGGCACAAGTGTCATGTAGTTTGTTGAGGGTCTCTTTAGGAAATTGTGCAATATGCAGCAGCAAAGAATGACATGGTTCAGATTCTACTTAACAACAAACCTACAGTCCTTTTCTTGTTTGCACCGCCTGTATACTGCTTTTCAAAGTATATAGGGCCAAAGGTGCTTGTAATGACCTGGGGGGATTGGGATGGGGAAACCCATGCTATTTTTCTAAGTGATTTTTATCCATATTGCAGGGACCAAACATTACATTAAAGCCGCAAGCAGTATTAAATTACTTTTCTTATAGTAATGTCATTTTGTACAGGGACAGTTCTAAACCTGTGCCACCTCACAGGCATACTATAGACACCCAGCAGGTACGATATTTAAAGGAATTTTGCATTTTTTTTTTACTTTAAGCATCATGAAAATCGCTGCTCCAGAAAAAAACAACAGTTTTTAAAACTTTTTTTTTCATTGATACATGTTCCCTGGGGCAAGACCCGGGTTCTCAAAGACATTTTCCGACAATAACTTGCATATTGGGCTTTAAAATGAGCACTTTTGAATTTGAACGTTCGAGTCCCATAGACGTCAGTGGGGTTCGAAATGTTCGCGTGAACGTTCAATCCGTTCGAAGGTTCTGCTGCGAATCGAACAGGGGGGTGTTCAGCTCATCCCTAGTAAACTCAGACGGAATTCCTCAGAATACTCCGATGGGCATACACACAAGTCAGTCGTACTTTTTCTATCGGAAATTACGATTGTGCGTACAAGGCATTATAAAACATGAGCTTCAAGTTTTTTTCTTGTCTGTGGTTCCAACTCCAGAACACACACATATTTAATTCAAGAACCAAATGTCCAAGTCCCTAAAACTGACCTACGGTTAAATATAAGAAACACAACAAAATCCAGCTCTCTATTCTTTAAAATATTATTACACGTATTTATAAAATGCAATCACATTAAGTACCAGGTCTAAACAGATTTCAGCCTCTTTATATCCACTGTACAGCTCACACTGGAAGATGGAGAGCCAATCAGTTGCCCTGCAATGCTCATGTGCTTACAAGTGATAGGTTGATAGGAAGAGAGAACAGAGTGACACCGGGGTTGAATTAATAACATTGGACAGTGCAAATCTGGTATTGTTCTGCATAGAAACCAATCAGCCTCCAGTTTTGTTTGTCAAAGCGTGCAGAGCTGCACCAGATTGTGCACTCTCCAGTTTTAGTAAATCAGCCCCATTAGGATGAGCTCATCAGTCTTCTGCTTCTCCTTTGACTGTTCAGTAACAGGTGGTGGGAAGGGAAAAGAGCTGTAAGGCTACTTTCACAGTGGAGCGGTTCGCCGCCGGGAGTGAAACTCTGCTATTTTTAGCGGCGATTTACTGTCCTTTTTGCGGCGCTATTCGGCCACTAGCGGGGTATTTTTAACCCCCCCGCTAGCGCTCGAAAAAGGGTTAAAACCCTGCAGCGCCACTTTGCCGGCACTTCGGCAGCCCTGCCCATTGAGTTCGATGGGCATGGGCGGTATAGGAGCGGTATACACACCACTCCTACAGCGCCTCAAAAATGTGGCTGGCAGGACTTTTTTTAAGTGTTCTGCCAGTGCACCGCTCCAGTGTGAAAGCCCTGTGTGGAGCCGCTTTTTCAGGGCGCTTAGCTCTTTAGCGCCTGCAAAGCGCCCCAGTGTGAAAGTAGCCTAAGTGTTGCTTAAAGCAGAACGTAATGGTATCTGAGCATAGCAAACCGAAACCACAATTTAAATCATTTTTAATATTCAAAGCAAACTCGTCCATCCATGTCGCCATATTTTTTATGTTGAGAAGTCACTTTGAAAAACACCAGCATTTTTACCTGTGGCCATCTTGAGTAAGAGCAGATTATTCATGTAGCATTTGCTTCCTGTAATCCATCTGCCCTTAGCTCAGGTATGCAGGCAGGAGGGTGTGCTTAGCTAAGAACCACCATCCTATCTATGTACTAAAGCTAGCAGCATAAGGATTCAAATAGCTCATGAAGACTGAGAGGGTTTAGTTCCACAGGAATTTCAGGCCTCCGGCACTGCCAGGCAGGGCTATGCTGTGTAGCAGTGCTGTGCACATCTTAGCATTGGATAAATGTAAATAAAAAAACGTTGACAGATAAAACAGCCCCATATATTTTTTTGATCTGTGTATTAAGTTGTTTACCTGGAGTTCAGCTATCACAGATTTTGCCTCAGTGCCCAATCCTAATGTACATGTCTTGCAGAAGAGTATAGAAAATGTACAAAGACCACATGTGGTTGCAGATGTGGTTAGCTTATGATTACACCTTCTATCCAGATAATCAATATTGGTTGAATCCCAAAAAGGCAAAAAGAGTCCTTTGTGCAGCATAGATTGGGTGTAGATCTGCAAATTAGGTGTATAATGCCCAATGACTCAAGTGTCAGGGCCTGTGTTTGGTAAAGACATCATCGGTGTGTATGGAATTCAAATAAAGACAATTTAAAAAAATAAAAATAGCTTGGAAAAATGTTCAGTGTTGGCATGGTTTACTGAAGACTCAACTGTGCCACAAGTTATGATATTGTAAATTATTATATGTTGAACATATTGAAATGTGACTGCTGCTGCTCATGGAGTCACAAAGGATTCAATGTCTTGTTACTTTTAATTCTATGATTCCAACACATTTACTTTTAGGGTAACTCCACTTTTGTGGGAAAAAAAATTGCAAATAATTTAAATAATAATATTGCGTATACAATTGCGACTCATATTGTAATTGAATGTTATAAAAAATTAGCTTTCGACTGCTTTCAGACTAGGGGGGGGGGGGGGCGGTCCATTAGCGGTAAAGCACCAATACTTTTGGTGCTACTTTACAGTCGTTCTAGGGGTTTTTTCTCTGCTGCTAGCAGGGCGATTTTAACCCGAAGAAAGGGTTAAAACCGCCCGTGTTGCAACGCGGTCCGAAGCACTTTACAGGTGCTTCGGAATCGCTGCCCATTCATTGCAATGGGCAGGGGCGGTGAAGAAGCGGTGTATACAGCGCTCCTCCAGTACCCCAAAGATGCTGCTTGCAGGACTTTTTTTTCCATCCCGCAAGCACCCCGCCCCAGTGTGAAAGCACTCGGACTTTCACAATAGGGATGCATGAGAGTCAGTTTTCAGGCACTTTACAGGCACTATTTTTAGTTCTAAAATGCCTGAAAACTGCCTCCGTGTGAAAGGTGTTCCTCTTTTCAATCTGCGGCTGCTGTAATTTTCTGTAAAATGCAATGCATTATGGCAACCTGGAGGTGTTCTGTACAAAAATTGTGTACAGAATGCCCCCCAGAAACATAATTTCCTGCTTGTGTAATTGGGTCACTGATTTTCTCAGAAGTCTACACTGAAGCCCTGTGCACGCGCTCGGTTTTCTCGGCGGTAAAAAGTCTGCCGAGAAAACCCTTCAGGAAAACTGCCATGGTGCTTTGGCTGGGAATCCTGGTCGTGTGTATGCTCCATCGGCACTGCCTCGCAGTGTTTCCCATAGGTAAGTAGTAGATCTGACAGTAAAAAAACGCTGGGAATCCCGACGGGAAAATAGAGAGCAGATTCTCTATTTTCCCGCCGGGATTCCCGGCTGTTTTCCTGATGGGAAAACTGTGAGGAAGCATACACACGTCCAGTTTTCCCAGCCAAAAGCTCTACTGGCAGTTTGTGTGTATGAGGCTTAAGATTCAAGTCAGATTTCAGGCACTCGTTGCAACAAAAATGTCATTTTTGGTGAGATGCTCCCAATAGAAATTCACATCTATGCAGCCCTGCCACTGTCCTTATTAGAGCCCTGCAGGTGCAACAGTTGTTATAATTATGAAACCACTTCCATTAGATTAGATTACTTTAGAATAACAAAAGGTAGGAACATGCAGAAAAGTTTGTTAAAAACCTTGTAATGTACATAGATCACCCAAACACACAAAAGTGGAGTTACTGTTTAACCTAAAGTAGATCCAAACTCAATCTCCAAAACATCATACGTTTTAATAGGTTAAGTGAATGTAGAGGGCACTATACCATAGATTGATAGCTAAACAAATATAATCATCTCCTATAGTGGTGCAGTCTATAAAGTAATTATACGTATTACATAAATAAATGATAGAAAACAATATATAAATATATGTGCTATGGCACAACTAAAGTGCTTATTAATGTCTCTTAATATTTAGTCCCAATTTGGTGAAGCTACAGTAAATCAGATATTCAAATCTTCTTGTTAACCGTGTTCTTGTTTAAGTGATATCTTGCCACCACCAAACATTGAAATCTTCTTTCACCCAAAACGTGCTCAAACATATGGATGCGCTTACCAGAGATATCTGACTTCTTTAATGAAAAAGACAGTCAGGTATAGCTTTAGCAGGATTGTGCCTGCACACATGCTGACAGGAAAGTACCTTGTATGAACCTAATTCTTAGCGTTCCAGATGAAAAACCAGAGAAAAACCAGAGAAAAATCCAATAGCGTAATACTGTTTGATTTTATTAAAAGGTATATAAAAAAAGCCAAATGGCCTCTTACTTTAAAAGTGCCCCCCGGCACTGGGGCTGCAGATATGTCTCCGCTTACAGCGGTTTGCACTTCTGCGGCTAAAGCTGTTGGCACCTCTGTGGTGGACGTTCAGGTTGCCGGGTACTGCTACCTCCACAGATTGGGGAGGACGTAGGCTGTCACGTGACTAGGCGGCGGTACCTGGTCACGTGACAGCCTACGTCCTCCCCGATCTGTGGAGCTAGCAGTACCCGGCAACCTGAAGTGCATGTAGATGGGAAATGACTGAAATAAGCTGGTGAAAAAAAGTAAAAATAGGGGGAGATTTACTGAAACTGGTTCACACAGAATCTGGTGCAGCTGTGCATTATTTACCAATCAGCTACTAGGTTTTATTGCCAAATTTTTAAGTAGAACTATGGGCAAAAAAAAATTCTCATTTTGGATAGAGCAAGGGAGGGTAATACCTCTGTCAGATTTTTTTTCCACCATCTGTTTCCCTTTGCGGAGATTTCCATTCACTTCCTGTCCCATAATCAAACAGGAAGTCAGAGGAAATTTCTGCAAATTAAAGTAATTCTTTGGGGACCCCCAGGCCATCAGAACTAGTGTCCCCATTGGAATATTTCCCGTTATTACTTTTATGGGGACAACCCAAAATTTGCGTATTTTTTTTAAATTCACTTTCAATGATTCTGGTAAACAAGACAAATAGAGACTGTGAATCTCCCGGAGGTAGTCATGGGGTTCCCCATGAATAATCTCTGGGGGGGGGCAAAGTGAAATGCATTGGTGGCGTGGCCTGGTCGAAGTACAGGCTGAGGTTGCCACTCCATTCACTGCAGTAGGACACTATAGACTTCCAGGGGTTACCCTTCCTTTCTTGAAATGTTGCAGAAGCCAGGGCGGGCTCCATCCCCTGTCAGTACTCTAGCAGCAGATGTGGATGCACTACCTATGTACCCCCTCCCTATCAAGCCTGAGCGGCCTGCACACTTTTCCCAGGTCACAGTGAAGTTAGAAGCTCATTGGTTACTACAAACAGCTGCACAAGATTCTGTGTGCACCACTTTTAGTTAAACCACCCACAATGTGTCCTATGAAAAAATTTGTATTGTGATTGACAGCGTTTATTCAAACAAAAATGTTTTCCACTTAGTATTTAGGTCTAATTCAGATCTACTTCAATATTATTCTACCCGTAGAAGGGACATTTTTTCCAGCTCAATCTTTGATGATGTAGACACTCTTTATGGTAAATATATATCATGTATTCCAAGCCAACCAAATATGCCAAGGTTATTTATTATGTTTATTTGTGCAGTTGTACCAAATAATGATGTTGGAATTACTGTATTTATTGGCATATAACACTCACTTTTGTACCCTGAAAATAGAGGGTAAACTGTGTCTGCGTGTTATATGCAGGGGGCTGTGGAAAGTTTTTTTCCTGAAACTTAAGGTTAAGGTGCGTGTTATACGCCTGTGCGTGTTATACGCCGATAAATACGGTATATGACACGTTGCTTGCTAGTAATATATGACCATACATCAGATTTCTGCATTGCATTGGTCCATTGAAATATACTGCCTGAAGATACGACGGGTGAAACATGGAATAGGAAAATATGTGAAAAATGGACAGGAATCTTTCTTGCTGCTAAAAAAACACAAAGCCATTGATACATAGATACATTTTTATGTGGACAGCAGATACATCCAGTTTCATTGTTATATTGGAGGCACCATAGCCATTCAGTTGGAAGACACCAGCCCTGCAAATATAACCACATTTGTTGTTATTTTTCCTGTGTATGGTACAAGAATAACTCTCAAAATTGACCATTATCCAGTTGGCACTAAACTAATAATGGATGTTGCGATAATCATTATAGTGACACAACTGACTGTATATGCGGTTCACATTTAAGTATTTTTTAATGGCATGAATGATCCAGACATTTGACTTGGACACTGATCCGCCAGATCCTACAGATATTCCAATAAGTATGCCTGGCCAACTCTGACACACATTTGTCCTGTCAGCTGGACGGTCAGTCTGGGTATCCAGTTCTGCTGGTATACAGCCAGCTTTATAAAGGGCTGCATGAATGATTCGAAGGTAAGTGTAATTCCAACAAAAAAAATAAAAAAATAACAGAATTCATCAAGCCTGACCTAGTGATCTTGTGCCATAGCAGCTTTTGTGTCTTACATTGTCTTGTAAGCAGTAGAAGCCACCACCAGTAACTGCTTAAAGTAATTGGAATAGAAAGAAATAGGAAAACAATGAAAAGCATTAGATTCAACAACAACGTGAATAGAAAAAGGGCAAGGAATAAGAAAAGGAAACAAGATTTGCTAGGGAGTTTAAGGATTCTGCTTTATATAAATAGACTACTATTACAAGTGCAATAATGATATAACAATAACCTATTTTGTTTAAGTAATCCTTTTAGATGTTTATAATATTACAACATACAGATGTCATTTTATGTTTATTATACAAACCTAATGTTTCCTTTGAAGACTCTATCATTGCTAAAATATTTCACAAATGATCAGAGCATATGGTTTCTGTAAAGGGCTTCCGCCTCCAGTTATCTTTGGTCTGTGAGTAAATGTATGTCTTAAAATATTAGGTTCTTGTATTCTGGCATATAGATTAAGCATTTAGGAAATTATATTTGATATGGCCAAAATCCTGATATGGCCTATATACCACACATAGCAAAATCAAATTGTAAAAATACATAAAACTCAATATTTATTTGTGGTGTTTAGCATTTCTGATGATGTAAAAATGTTTATGTGCATGCATTTATTTATTTTTTATCTATAATAATATCTGGTAGATTTAACTTTA
>CM056053.1:76788402-76818402 GCA_029574335.1 Rana kukunoris
CGCTGGTTAGTACACTAACCAGCGGACATATCTGTCCGCACATGCGTCGAATGGATTCGACACATGCGTGGAAGTATTTTACTTCCTGGAGTGGTGACGTGGCGGCGTCAACGTCACCGCCACCTCACCGCGCTGTCTGCCGGCGGGGATTTTGGTTTGATCGTGTGTACACGATCAAACCAACATATCCCAGGAGACAAATCCGATCAAAACGGTCTGTCAGACCGATTTATCAGATTTGTTTAGTCGTGTGTACGCGGCCTAAGAGGTATAATAATCCAGGAGGGGTAATTGGAATAGGGGTTTTAGGTGGATTGATGCCTCCATTCTATTCAAATATGAAAGGTTTGGATCTCAAACTAACTCAAAGGATGCAGCTCAACTGCTGACTGTCTCTGCTGTTGACCCTGGCTCAGCTGGCCTCCTTGCTAGATAAATCCCTGCAGATTAAGATTGCCATTACTCCCATCTTCTAAATATCCTTACTCTAAATGGGAGGAAGTTGCACATCAGAGAATCATGTGAGGAGAGGCTGCAGTTCCAACTGGAAGCACTGGGAAGAACCTGCTGAATCTATTTGCAAGAGATTGTGTCCAATAATAGCTGCACAAATGCAAAATTTTCTGGCAATCATTAGCAGCTCACTGATTGTTTTATTTTTTTTCTACTACTTGTTCCAGATCATAGAGAGCTCCTAGATCAAGATTAGTGGGCGATATGCCATCTAAGACTTTTCCTCTTCATGCAGTGTTTCTTTCTCTATAGAAAAAGAGAACATGTTAGGCCTTGTGTACAAACAGGCAGTGAAGTACTGCATAAAGAATTGGGGATGGTAACAATATATATATATATATATATATATATATATATATATATATATATATATATATATATATATATTGCATGCCTTCAAGCCCTACATAGAGTAGTTCATTGAAAGTCCATTGAAATCTATGGCATGGCATGTAAAATTGCATAAATATTGGTTTAAAAAAGGTTTATGCATACATTTTAAGTCATAATATTAACCAGGCAACACATATATGTAGAGGCAGGACAGGTGGGCTTTAAAGCCCAGCCATTGCACATATGAGTCCATTAGGCTCTGAGATTCTGTAATGAGATCATGCTCACTACACACTCCCAGCACACCGACAGTTCCCAGTCACTGTTTGCGATCAGACGGGCTCTGCTGATAATGGGAACGTTGTAACAGCCAGTCACAGTGAATGTGTGATCTGGAAGCCAACTTCAACTACACTTAAAGGGCTGCTGGGAGGTGGTGGCAAGGGGTTAAACTTATAATTAAGCTCGACCACTAAATCAACGAAATTAATAAATAAAAACCAATAAATAGCATCAACATGATATAAACATGACTCAAAAAGTGCAAAAATATATAAAGTGCAAAAGAGTTCTAAAGTGCAAAAATATATAAAAAGCAAAAGATTTCCAAATATATAACTAAGCCCCAAACAATGCAGATATATATATATATATATATATATATATATATATATATATATAACAAAATGAAAAAAAAAAGTATGTAACATAAAGTATGTAACTCAATGACAAAAATAAAATCAATCAAAAAATGAATAAACTTGTATAAACTTGTATATAACATAGTCACAAAAAATAAAGTGCGAACAAATAAAAAAAGTCCCAATTAATAATCTATGAAATCCAGTGATGAAAATGGAAGAGTCCAACATACCTTTAACTGTTCATAACACTGTCATATTAAAATCCAACGCGTTTCGAGGACAAAAAAATCCCCTTCCTCTGGGCTAAAACAGATAAAAA
This sequence comes from Rana kukunoris, assembly GCA_029574335.1. Lineage (NCBI taxonomy): Eukaryota > Metazoa > Chordata > Amphibia > Anura > Ranidae > Rana > Rana kukunoris. The sequence continues at coordinate 76,790,212 of CM056053.1, forward strand.
ACTAAATAAATTGAAAAACAAAAAATATGATAATGATGAAAAACTTGTGTCCATGAATATAAAAACTATGAAATATTATACAAAAAATATATACTATCTTAAAACAAACCCTAGGTAAAAAATATTCCTAAATGATCACATAAAATTAACTGTTGGTTTTAGCTATGCTCAGATCAGTCATAATGGGGTAAAACGCTTTTGTTTTGAATTATTGGCCGTGTAGGATGTACTTTTGTTTTCACACATAATCAAACTCATGTACAGATCCTCATAAGGGACTGGCCCTATAGGTACCCAGGTCAATGTATTTGCTCCTCACAAATCAACGCTAATTGTCTAAAAATAAATATTTAATTCTTCAAATAGGGACACACGTAGTAAGCCGCTAACATCCAAGTTTTGCTGCCAATCACTTAACTTCAAGGCTCTATGGTGCCATATACACTAATCTTAATTAGACCAATTACATGAGTAAAATAGATGAAGTTAAAGACTCCGTAACTAATAGGTTTGTAGCTTAAAGGCAACTTTTCACTGGCTGAAGAGCCGCAGTAAAGGGTGGCATAGACAGGAGATGGCAATGACAGCCAAGCTCCCCATGACCAGAGCCAGCCCAGGCCCCATCCCATTGCTGGCATACAACTGACCTTTAATTAAAACAGACAAGGGTATTTAAACTAGACTGAGTTTAGCTTGCAGGCCCCCTCCTCTTTTCTCTTTGCTCTTTTTTTGATGCCTTTAGTGTTTTCAGAAGGTGGAAGTTGCCTTTGTGTGGCATGGGTCAAACATAGGCACTGTGCTGCAGAAGGCTTTAACGCTGGCTGAGCACACAGAAAGGCTCTACTGGAGAGCTCAAGGCCTTTGACAATCACAATTGTTTTGAAAGGGAACAGAAGCTGCATTTGCCTGAAAATACCAAGTTCACTATCCGAAAAGCGACCTGTATAATAAAATCTCTGAATGAGGGGGAATAAGAGAGAGGGGGAGAGAGAGAGAACAGGAAAGGAAGAGAGAGAGGAATCCATCTCATCATTTAACAATAAAACATCTCCTCAAAAACTATTCTGACTTTTTGTCACCAACTGCAGCCTGTAGGCAAACTGCTGTGAATATGACGTCACCAAGCTGTGCACATAAAGAAATGCCAAGGTTGAACTATATCTAAATCCAAGAACAAAAATGTTATATGTTGCCCTAAGGTAGGAGTTTGGGTTTCAATCTGCCAAATCTTGAAGGCATCTCCAAATTTCTAGATGCATTTGTGTAATTTTTCAACCTGACTAATAGGGATGGGCGAACGGTTTGGCCCATGCATGAGTTCGGGCCGAACATTGGCTGTCCGCTCTTTCAACAAACACTCAAATTACTGTTTGTTAGGCTGAAGCAATGAAAGCTTTTTCCAATCATGACACAGAGCACTGTCAGAGCCATGATTGTACGCTGTCATGATGATTCTATCCAATCATGGCTCATTGCTCTTAGTCCCCACACTATAAAAGTATTCTTTCAATAACAGCCATTTGTAGTGTGATATCGGCCTGGAGAGAGATAAGGCATTGCTCTGTTCAGTGCTACTAGAGAGTTAGTGTGCTATAGTGTGCTATTCTTTTTTTTTTTAAAGCATTTTTTTTTTTTTATTCTTAAATCAGATATACATTTTTCTTGGAAAAAATTCTGTTCATTCTGGTGTTTTGGGGCAGCAAAAAAAACAAAACGATAAAAAAAGGGGGTGGAAAGGAGAGGGGTTGGTGGGTGACGAATCAGGTGGTTGGTCCAATGTTGGCAGCTGGAACAGGCAACTGGAGAGGCAGCAGCATCAATACCCAATGCCCCTCAGGTACTTCATGGTATCAAAACATATAAACAAATAAATAAGGGGCTTCGATCTTTGGCACAGAGACTGGACAATTCTTGTGCTATTCTAATTCTATTGTCAGTGTAGAATATCAGTTTAGTGTGAATCTAGTGATCGTTCAGTCAGTGTGAGTGTAGTGACCATTCATTTTTACATTAAGGTCAATATACTTTGCAGGTTTACTGCAGTATAGTTCAGTGCGTTAGTGCACGTAGAATATTTCTGTACGCAATGTGCCTATTTTAGTGCGTTACTGCAAGTTTAACACTGTATATTTCAGTGTGTTAAGCACCGTTTAGCGCAGTATATATCAGTGCTTTACTGCAAGTTTAACGCTGTATATTTCAGTGCGTTGCGTGTCGTTTAACGCAGTATATTTTAGTGCATTACTGGAAGTTTAACGTCATATATTTTAGAGCGTTATGCGGCCCGTTTAACGCAGTATATTTCTGTGCATTAGTGCACCTTTGACGCAGTACATTCCAGCGCATTCCTGCAAGTTTAACACTGTATATTTCAGTGCGTTACGTGCCGTTAAATGCAGTATATTTCAGTGCGTTAATGCAAGTTTACTCCATATATTTCAGTGCATTACGTGCTGTTTAACGCAGTATATTTCAGTGCGTTACTGCAGGTTTAACGCCATATAATTCAGTGTGTTACATGTCATTTAACACAGTATACACCAGTGCGTTACTGCAAGTTTAAAGCCATATATTGCAGTGCGTTAAATGCTGTTTTAACACAGTATATTTCAGTGCGTTACTGCAAGTTTGACACTATATATTTCAGTGCGTTACGTACCGTTTAACGAAGTATATTTCAGTGTGTTACGTCTTGTTTAATGCAGTATAATTCAGTGCGTTGCTGCAAGTTTAATGCCATACATTTCAGTGTGTTATTGCACGTTTGATGTAGTATATTGCAGTGTGCGTCAGTGCAGTTTTACTGCCGTATATTATAGTGCTGCAGTGGAGTGTGTCTGTGTAGTGAGTACTCAAGTTAAAGTGCACCAAACACCACATACCATTGATTAAATTGCATCCACGTACACATTTCCACATCTTTACTACATTTTGTTAATAAGCACCCCCCACCCCCATCATGTCTGAGAGGAAAACAGGGAGAAGCAGACTTTCCCATGGCACTGTGAAGGAGCCAGCAGTTTATGTGTCCACAGGCAAAGGTGGACGTGGTCAGTCCTCAGGCAGGGCATAATTTTCTCTGTTTAGTGATGTTGCCAATGCTATCCAACCACAGTATGCAGAGGAGGTGGTGGACTGACTAACTAAACCATCCTCATCCTCCTCCATCACCTAAGCAGAGGCTAGTGCGCAGTCCACTAAAGTGTCCAGAGTGGCTAAGCCTGCCTCCTTGTCCACAGCTATTCCTGCCATAGCCCAAGCATCAGGCATTGAGGAATCAGCTGAGTTATTTGAACACAGCACCAGCCACTTCCTCCTGGATGATGCACAGACATTGCTTGATTCAGGTGCTGGCTCTAAGGTTTAGGAAGGTAGGAACATGAGCCTATAAGAGGGGAAAACACTGGTACACAAATTGGCAGTCATGTTCCCCCAGCCGCAGCATATTGCCAAGTTGTCTCCAGTGGTAATGAGGATGGAGGAGATGATGATGATGAGGTCACTGATGTGACTTGGTTACCGGATAGAGCAGAGGTGGAAAGTGAGGGTGAGGCACAACCCCAATGAGGCAGCCATCATGGTAGAGTAGAGAACAGCCACCCAATCCCATCACATTGTGGAGCTGTTATCTCCCCACCTACTTCCCACAGCTTAGCTGTCTGGGCCTTTTTTAGCACATGTGCAGCCAATCGTACTGTTGCAATTTGCAAACTTTGTCTCAAGCACATCAAGCGTGGCAAAAACACCAGCCATTGGGGTAACACATGCTTGAAAAGGCATTTAACCTCCCACTACTGACCACCTGAAAGCCACATAAGAGGGCACAATTCTGTTCCTCCTTCTTACTCACCTCAGTCTGCCCCTGCTATACCTCATCATTTCTGCCCCATCTGCTGCAGCAAAAAATAAATACCGTCGCTGCCGCCCAGCATCTAAATGCAAGCTTGTCAAAACTACTGGCACTACAACTTCTGCCTTTCTGTCTGATGGATTCTGCCCCCTTCCCTGAATTTGCAGAATGTGCTGTACCACAATGGCAGGTTCCCAGTTGCTATTTTTTTCAGGTAAGGCCATTCCAGCTTTGTACTGTGACGTGGAAGGCAATGTTGTGGCATCAGGTTGCAGGATAGGGCCCAGTGCTGCAGCTTGTTGTGCCCCCATGTCTCCATACAGCTAGTGGGGATTATGCGAGATGTGCCAGCTCTACCCCCTCCTCCTTCACCTCCTCCATTCCCTCCTCTGGTGAATTGTTCTGTGAATCACAAGTAGCCCCTAAGTGTTCAAGGGGCTATTCAATGAGTAAGGCTAAAAGGTGCCATGCAGTACTTCAGCTGGTGTGTCTAGGGGACAGGAACCACAACGAGGCAGAGATTCTTGCAGCTCTGCAGGGGCAGGACCAGAGGTTGTTCACACCATGTCAGCTGGAGCCAGGAATGATGTTGTGCGATAATGGCACAAACCTTCTGTCCACCCTTAGACAGGGAAAGTTGACACATGTGCCATGCCTGGCACATGTCCTCAATTTGGTGCTGCAGCATTTCTTAAATAGGTACAGAGGGTTGGAAGATCTGATAAAGCAGGCCAAAAGAGTCTGTAGCCATTTCAGCTGGTCATACACAGCCAGTGCTCGGCTGTCTGAAATTCAGCGTGAATTCCACCTGCACTTAAACCACCTGATTTGTGACATGACCACCAGGTGGAACTTGACTCTGAAAATGCTGCATCGGCTGCCCATGCAACAGAGAGCCATCAACGAGTGCCTGTGTGAGTATGGCACAACGTCATGCCCAGGTCAGCTTGGCTCTTTTTCCACACGCCAACAGCTGCTCATAAAGGATGAATGCCCTTTTATTTTCACCATTTGAGGAGGCCACAAGGATGGTGAGCTGTGACAATGCATGCATCAGGGACACAATCCCTGTTGTGTTCCTGCTGGATTATGGACAGGGCACTCGAGGCAGAGCAGCAGGAAGAAGAGGAGGGTTCTGGCAGTTTTGGAGGCAGTGAAGAAGAGGAAGACATACGTCAAACAGTAAGAGATGGTTTTCCATCCCCAGAACCCTTGGGAGTAGTACGTGGCTGAGAGGAGATAGTTCCAGATACTTTAATGCTCAGTGACCCTGAGTCTGCTTCTCATGCCTCTGAAAATTTTCGGTACATGGGCTCCCTTATGCTTCAAAGCCTGAAAAGGGACCCAAGAATACGTGGCATAAAGAAGAAAGATCACGATTGGTTGGCAACCCTCCTTGACCATTGTCACAAGGGGAAAGTCTCAGACTTCATCCGGTCCACACAGAGAGTGCAGAAGATGAAATCTCTTGAGAACATTTTAGAGGAGTTTATCTAATGCTTTTTCTGACTCTGGTAGGGTACAGTTCCATGGAAAATGTCATTTTGAGGCTTTTGTTGGTCAAGAGAGGAGCAGTGAAGAAGACAGTGATGCATTTCACAATTTCTTTGGTCCTCGTCACCAAGAGCTGTCAGCTTTCACATCCCATCTGCAGCATCTGCATCACATTGTGGATGAAGGGCAAAAACAGAGATGGAGAGCTTTCCAGTCGACAATCCACTGGCTTACTGTGTCAAGAGAATAGACCACTGGCCAGAACTTGCCCAGTATGCAATTGAGCTGCTGGACTGCCCTGGATCCAGCGTACTTTGCGAACGGTCATTCAGTGCTACTGGAGGTTTTGTTATTGATAATAGAATGTGTCTGTCCACAGACTCCGTAGACCACCTGACATTTATCAAAATGAATCAGTCCTGGATTACCAGCAGCTATGAAGCCCCTGATGCCGATGTCACTGATTAAGTGTTTTTGGGATGTAGAATCTCTGCATGACTTTTAGACTGTTGTGGGTGTTGATTTAATCTTGAAGAATTCTTTTGGTGTAGGTTTCATGAGCACAATTAACACCCAAAGACCAATTTCTCCACACCTGTTTGACAGGTGCATATCATTTCGATTTTTGACAGCAAGGCAAATTCTTGCTTTTATCAAGAGTACGGCCCCGTGCACACGACCGTTTTCCTCGACAAAATCCATCAAGAAAATTGGTGGCAGATCTTTTTTGCCGAGGAAAATGGTTGTGTGTATGTTTTTCGTCGAGAAAACTGTTGTGGATCTCGACAAAAAAAAAGAGAACTTTTTCTCGTCGGGAGTCTCAATTTCCTCGTCGTAGTTCTCGTTGGGCTGGTTTATGACGAGAAACACGTTTGTGTGTATGCTTAGAAATCCCACGCATGCTCAGAATAAAGTACGAGACGGGAGTGCACCTTCGGTAAAAGTAGCGTTCGTAATGGAGCTAGCACATTCGTCACGCTGTAACAGACTGAAAAGCGCGAATCGTCTCTCACCAAACTTTTACTTAACACGCAGTAACATGAAATTAGCAAAAGCAGCCCCAATGGCTCCAATGGCGCCAATGGAATGGAACTTCCCCTTTATAGTGCCGTTGTACGTGTTGTACGTCACCGCGTTTGAGAACGACAAGATTTTGTCTTGACAGTGTGTATGCAAAGAAAGCTTGACAGGATTCTCGACAAGCCTGACAAGAAACTCGTTGAGGAAAACTATGTTTCTTTTATGACGAGATTCTCGGTTGTGTGTACGAGGCCTTACTCTATAGGGTTATGGTGTGAAGGCGCCACCGAAACCTAAAGACCAATTTTTTTGCACCTATTACTTCTATCCAAAGTCTGTGGAAGAGACATCAGAATTTTTCCAAAAAATCTCTAATCTTGTTCCCAGTGCACTACATTGTGGCCTCTCCAAGACATTGCTTACAGGGAAATTCCATTACAATTTTTGTTGGCTTTATAAATACAATTATTGCTTCAGCAGCTTCTATACACAGTACACATGTGCCACTTTACAGGTAGACTAAGGGGACACCCCTGCATAATATGGAATGTAATTTTTAATTTTTATGCTTTCACCTAAAGCATCAATAAATCACTGCTCATTTAAAAATGATGCTTTTACAAGCTTTTTTGTATTAATACATGTACCCCAGGGAAGTACCCAGACTCTGAACCATTGTATGCCCAATCACTTGCATATAAGTCTTCCAAATTTTTATTTTCCCGTTTGGGTTTTATAGTCTTCAATGGGGTTCGTTATTCAGTTCCGAACTTTCGCGATGTTCAAAAGTTCTGCTGCAAACCAAACAGGGGGTCATTTGGCATATCACTACTGACTAACTATGTAACCCCACAGCTGGACGCATGTGGGGAACATCATTGACCTAATATGGCTATTTGACCATAGTACAGTAAGTGGGGTACATATTTTTTTTTGTTCAACCCATCTGAACTATAAAAAACTATAAAAAACGTAAAGATCGCCTTAATTAGGCCATTAAATTTGAGTGATCGGCATGTTGAAAATTTTTTGAATTTGAATTAACGATTTTCTACACAATGATGGGAGAATCATGTGAGAAATATAATCGAAAAAGAAATGCGCATGAGCACAAGAAAATTAATTCCTGGAAAAAAGAGAAGATTCCTAGCCACAAAAAAAAAAACTCTGTAGCAACAGGAGGTGAAATTGAAGGCTTGGTTGATTGAATTTCGAAATCAATGGTGGCATCATCAGATCACAAAATGCACTTAATTTCTGATTTTTGAAAGAAAATGTGTTCGTAATTCGATCCATGTATGGCCTGCATAGCAAAGCCATGTGCTATTGTGTTCAAAGAGGGGGGACTGCCATTCTGCTAGAACACACTGATCAGTGCTTGCAGCCATTGGCTGATCGGATGCTGGTTTTCCAGCATGCTCGTTCAACAGAAGCTGCAAGACCGGTTTCTGTCGGCCGGAGCTGTACACATGGGCTGAAAGTCGGCCGGTTCTTGCCGAATCAACCATTTCTAGCCTATATGTACCCAGGCTTAGGTCAATATCATTGACCCAGGTCAATAATGTCACAAGCATCCCCCCATTTCTGTGCATGCAGGTGTGGAATGTTTCAGCGTAGCTGATTGGCCCAGGAATGAGAACATTATGGGTGTTGAACAAACTCAAATTCAGAATGAACCCAAGCTCATCCCTAAATTGCTGCTATCAGTCTTTGGATGTGGTGGCTGCATTCTTTTTCTTTTAGGCTTTTTTTCACCTGATGATCCTGCCAGTATGTATACATCCATAAGTGGTCCATATAGTGAGCTTGGTGTGGAGTTATTCATTTTAAGATCATCACAGAGGACAATGGGGCACTCCTTATGTCTGGAGGAAAAGAGATTTAACCTCCAAATGTGGAAAGGCGTTTTCACAGTAAGAGCTGTGAAAATGTGGAATAGACTCCCTCAAGTGCTGGTTCTGGCCAGTTCAGTAGATTGCTGAGCAGGCGAATGGCTGGTCCGTGTCGACTTCCACTTCACTTATGCAGAGCAGATACGGCCTGTTCTCCTCTATGGGGGGTCCGATGTAAACAGACTGCCTCTCTGTTTACACCTGACTGCCATCTTATCTGATCTGCCGGACAAATGGGGAGACTGAAGGGTCCGATCAGGTCTGCCTGAGAAACTGACAGGCGGACCTGATTGGTTCGCTAGTGTGAAAGGGGCCTAATATTTATAGTATAGTAGATCCAGGGAATAACCAATTGCCTTGGTGCATCAAGAATTTTTTTCCTCCACTGGAGAAAATTGGATCATGCTTCATTGGGGCTTTTTTATGCCTTCCTCTGGATTAACTGTGGGGAAAGGATTATGTATATGGAGATTTTCTATATATATTTTTTTTTTTTCTGTGAGTTGAACTAGATGGACTTTTTTTTTGTCTCTTTTTTCAACCAGACTAACTATGTAACTATGTACATAGCACAGCTAGAGTGACAATATTCACAGTACTGTATCTACAGAGGAGAAGTACACTTACCAGAGGACAGGAAGTGTGTTAGGACTACAAAACCCCTTTTTCTTTCTCCAACACATAGCAGGAAGGTGATGTGCAGTTCTCAGTGATAGTTGAGAACAATCAAAGACAGAGAAAATAAGAAGGTTAGCAGATCACATGATTTCTGTCAGAATCAACATTTTTTGGGAGATTGTTTGCACATATTAAACTGAAAGTGGAATCTAAAAAAAAAAAAAAAATGCTGACCCGTTTTGTGACAGAGGAGACCCTATAGGTGTCTACTGCCATAAGTGCTTCTCCCTGCCTTTAAACATTACTGTATAAGAAGCTGTTTATGATAAGCTCAGTGTACATTTACAGAACATTTCTGTGCTGTAATGATGTGACTCCTATGAGCATGCATAGGAAAGACATCATTGCAGCCCAGCCAGTCAAGCAGTTAAAGAGTCCAAACCCAGAATGAAGACAGGGAGAAGATGGCAGCATCCATGGCAGGCAAGAGTGCTGTTTGACAGACAAGCCTGTGATAATGTGCTATTGTGCAGTTTAGTACATGATGGCATTAAAGTGGTAGTAAGCTCTGTTCTACCACTTGTACCTACAGGCAAGACTATAATAAGGCTTACCTGTAGGTACTGTGAATATTTCCAAAACTTGCACAGTTTAGGAGATATTCAGAGTACATGCAGCCAGTGATGTTACCGGCGCATGCACTCTGAAGTTCTGGAATACAGTGCCGGACCTTCAGTGCCCATACCTTAAATGGTGGCTCCTGTGCACATACGTGGGAGTGGCGTCATCGTGCACCCGGTCACTCATGTAGCCAAATTACATGAATCCGGAAGGAAGACCAAGAGAAGATGACAGTCCTCTCCGCGTTTTTTTTTCATCAACTGCGGTTTGCTATTGCTTTAAGCTCTTGGGGGGGGGGGGGGGGGTGCATGTTTTCTTTTTCTTTAGAAAAGGGTTTAATTCCGCCCTAACAGACCAAAAGAGAACAAAAAAAGAGAGAACCGCTGTTAGCATTTACATACTGTATACTGTATACAGGAGGTAAACAATATGTTAATAGAATCATTCCCAGATTCCCAGCAGCCTGTGACGTCTGCCTTATATTATATGGTTAAAGCAAAACTTCACTCTCTCAATCAACATTCACTATTTTTAATCCTTATGCTGCAAACATAAATAGATAGGAGTATATCATACGTATTTGATTTAAACTTTTTTTTTTTTTACATTTATTCAGTTACTTGATGCTTTACAAAGCTAAGTAAGTGATTTCATATATACTAGGAGTCTTCAGAAGCGGAGAAGGGGTTTCCTCAGATATGTACCTCCTGCCTGCATGCTTGAGGGTAGTGTAGGTGGATTTCAGGAAGGTACAGCAGAGTTTCGGCCGAAATATGACTTTTAAAATAAAAATACCCCTATAATACTCATGCCATGTGCAATGTAACAAAGGTATGCTGTAAATTATATCCAGTTTTCTATTTGTGCAGAAGCATTTTCTAACTTTGGGAAGTTCCTGCACAGCGCAGCCATCTCCAATGTGGGCATCTGAAACCACAGTGTCCTTCTTCCTGTATTCCTTGCATGGTGGCTACCCAGCATGCACCTGCCAATCTCGGGCATGTGCAGTGCGGTGCAATCTAGGTCAGCTTACCATGCCAAGCTGACCAAGATTTTCTAAAGACGCTAATTTTGAATATCACTGGAGCTATGCCATGCCAAACTGACCAAGACTTTCCATACACACCAATGTTAAATGTTACTAGAGTCGTGCAATGCCAAGCTGACCAAGATTTTCTATAGACACCAATTTTAAATATTACTGGAGCTATGCCATACCAAACTGACCAAGACTTTCCATACATACCAATGTTAAATGTTACTGGAGTCATGCCATGCCAAGCTGACCAAGACTTCCCATAGATGCCAATGTTAAATGTTACGGGAGCAGGGCCATGCCAAGCTGACCAAGATCTCCCAGGAGCCAATGCAAAACAGGAAATGACGTACGGTGCTGCGGTGGCTAAAGTGAAGTGAAATTAGATATAGGCATAAATTAGGTAAGTGAACAGAAAAAAAAAATTGCCATTTCATTTTAAGGATGCACATTAGCACATTAGTACTGCATGGTGAGGAGTGAAAAATGTGGGTGGAACTCCACTTTAGATATGTGCATTCCCGTTCGTACGAATGTTATTTTCGTACGAAAATGTTCATTTTCGTACCCGCGGGATAATGTGTACGAAAACGACGGGATAACGGATGAGCCGCATAACGAACGACCGCAAATACGAACAAACGATCCGACGGGAAAAAAAGACAAAACGAAAATGGCAAAATAACGAAAATTAAATCTGTATCAAGAGGTTTGCATTGTGTATTTTGTTTGAATCAGTTTTGTGTTCGTTTTCAGTTGTATGTTCATTGTTCAATGATATCTAAAACAAAAGAATTTCATTATGTATATTGAATGAATTTCTTTTTCTTTTTTCTGTGTATTCAAAATACTGAAGGCAAATTTTTTGTTATAGGTGTCATATCAACATACGAAAATAACAAAAGAAACAGGTTCAAATGCAAATCTTTCGTTTATGTTTTTCTAATGGCCAGAGAGTTAGTATTGTTAAGCCCCATACACTTGGTCAGACTATTTTAACAACAAACATAAAAACGATCGTTTTCCGATCGTTCTCAGAAAATTTGTTTGTTTTTAAACTGCATCAGAAAACCATTTTTGGGTTCAGAAGTCTGGCCAACTGATCTCCCTTCAGATGAAAATCCACAGAAAAGTTTATTAGGCTTTACTGTACAAGTGTACTCACTATTCTGCACAAAAGAGAAGCTGCTTTCAGTCACTGAGGCTGGCCATACATGTTCAATTTTCTTGTACAATTTTCTTTTAGATTTACCAAAAACCATATATGAGGTCAAACTAAACAACACTTTCAATTGTATGCAATCAGGCAGGCCCTTGCACTACATAGTTGAAGGTAAATCTAAAGAAAATTGCACAGAAAATTGTATCATGTATGGCCAGCCTAACTCTCTGGCCATTCAAAAAAAACATAAACAAAAGATTTGCATTTGAACATGTTTCTTTTGTTATTTTCATATGTTGATATGACACCTATAACAGAAAAAGGAATTCATTCAATATACATAATGAAATTCTTTTGTTATAGATGTCATTGAACAATGAACATACAACTGACACTAGAAAAGAAAAGAATTCAAGATACACAGAATGCAAATTGACGAAAATTCACGATAATTATTGTCTAACAAGAAACGAACATGAATTAAACAGAATACCGAATCATCCCGCATGTACGAAAATAAAACGGTAACGGAAATACGAAACGATCGGAATACGAAAAAATCATGTTGTACGACAAACGAACGGGAACGAACGGGAAAACGGGCGTCTTACGAAAAACGAACGGAAACGAACAGACGGGACCATACGAAACGGAACAAAAAAAAACGATGTTTTTTTCTGTGCACATGTCTACTCCACTTTAATGTTACATGAATAATTTTCTCTTAAAGGATAAGTTCACCGTTAAAAAAAATAATAGAAAAAAGAAAAGAAATCACTGCTCCAGGTGAGACCTGTAGACGATCAAGGATAATTAGATTACCAAGGTGCTGGCGATGCAAATGGCAATGATGATGAAGAAAAGAGGGAAGGACGGCCGCACTCCAAGGATTTTCAAACGAAAAAAGTTGTCTTTATTGTAAATCCAAAAACATGTACAGTCACAGCAATCACAGAAAACAGGACAGCCGACGAGTTTCGCACTCGATCAGTGCTTAGTCATGACTAAGCACTGATCGAGTGCGAAACGCGTCGGCTGTCCTGTTTTCTGTGATTGCTGAGACTGTACATGTTTTTGGATTTACAATAAAGACAACTTTTTTCGTTTGAAAATCATTGGAGTGCGGCCGTCCTTCCCTCTTTTCTTCATCATAAAAAAAATAATAAATGCAAATTTTTTACAGGTAAAGAAAATATGCATTTATTATTTTTTGTTAAGAGTCTATAAAGCATTGTACCCCAAGATCAACAGATCACATGTGTAATGCCACAGTCCTGCAGACTATCTGTGTAGATGTCTGCCTGTGCTCTGATACAGTCAGGCAATTACATTGGGAGTGATTTACTAAAGCGGAAGAGAACAAAACCTGGTGCAGCTGTGCATGATAGCCAATCAGCTTCTAACTTCAACTTGTTCAATTAAGCTTTGACAAAAAAAATGGAAGCTGATTGGTTTCTATGCAGAGCTGCACCAAATTTTGCACTCTCCAGTTTTAGTAAATCAACCCCATTCTGACAAGAAGCTTAATGAACTACCTAGAGTGCTCGACAGTGCCCTGGTAGTGCTGCAAGGGTGCTGTTGGTACTACAGCTGCAAGGGATGTCGCTATGTGTAGTTTTCACATTTACAGAACACTGTAAATCAGGGATATGCTATTAGCAGACCTCTAGCTGTTGCAAAACTAGTCCCATCATGCCTCTGCCTCTGCCTCTGGGTGCCATGCTTGTGGCTGTCAGGGTCTTGCTATGCCTCATGGGACGTGTAGTTCTGCAACAGCTGGAGGTCCGCTAATTGCATATCCCTACTGTAAATAAATGTTGTGGCTGGGCAGGGCCCCACATTGCTTTGTGGGAAGATCCCCTGGTTGCTGTCAAAATGGGGGTGAGAGACCCAATGCATATATGCATATGCAACATGTTACATGTTAAACCCTTAATATGAATGTAACATGTTACAAAAGGTCAACTAATCCTTTAATCAAGCTGGGGTGCTCAAATTGATTTCTCAGCAAAATAAAGCATGGAGACATTATTGCTTTGAATATTGAAAATTATTTAAATAGATTTGTGTTTTTTTCGGTGCTCAGATGCAGTCTACTTCTGCTTTAAAGCGGTTGTATAGTCTTTTTTTTTTACTTTTACCTACAGGTAAGAATAAACTAAGGCTTACCTGTAGGTAAAAAAATATCTCCTAAACCTTTACTGTTTTGGAGATATTGCCCTCGCAATGCACCACTGACTGCAGCCGTCTCACACGCACAGGGGATTCTCGGCTGAAGGCCTGGCAGAGAATCGCACCAGAAGTCAGATCAAGATGATTTGACTTGCGGGGCGACTGGTGTGCAGAGAATCTTGAAGGGGAACCCTGCGCAAATGAAAAAAAAATTGCGTGAGGTTTCCCCCCAGGATGATACCAGAACCTTCGGTCTGGTATGGATTTTAAGGGGAACACCTACGTCGAAAAAAACGGCGTGGGTGTTCCCCCAAAATCCATACCAGACCCTTATCCGAGCATGCCGCCCGGCCGGTCAGGAATGGGGGTGGGGAGGAGCGAGTGCCCCCCCTCCTGAGCCATACTAGGCCGCATGCCCTCAACATGGGGGGTGGGTGCTTTTGCACTGCGCCCCCCACCCCAAAGCACTTTGTCCCCATGTTGATGGGGACAAGGGTCTCTTCCCGACAACCCTGGCCGTTGGTTGTCGGGGTCTGTGGGCGGGGGGCTCATTGGAATCTGGGATAAGGGGGCCCCCAGATCCCGGCCCCCCACCCCGATGTTTATGAGTATGGGGTACATCGTACCCCTACCCATTCACCTGGAGGAAAAGTGTCAATAAAATAAAAACACAACACAGGTTTTTAAAATAATTTATTAGCCAGCTCCGGGGTTCTTCTCCACTCTCCGGGGGTCTTCTTCTGCCTTCGGGGTTCTTCTCCTGCTCTCCAGTGCCGTCTTCGGGTCCTGGCCGTGGCTATCCTCTTGCAGCTCTTTTACTAGCAGCGGCCAGCCTGCTCTTCCTCACCACCTTCTGCTTCTTCCTTCTTCTTCCAATGTTGCCACGTCGCTCCCTCCCACTGTAATGCTTCTTCCTCGTCGCCTTCTGCCTTCTTCCTTCTTCCGATGTTGCCACGTCGCTCCCTCCCGCTGTAATGCCGGGTGTGCGGTGTGAGATGATTTATATAGGCCTCTTATGACGTCACAGTCCCAGCATGCTCCGGGAGCTGACGTCACCACCCGGAGCATGCTCGGACTGTGACGTCATAAGAGGACTATATAAATCATTGCGCACCGTACACCCTGCATTACAGTGGGAGGGAGCGACGTGGCAACATCTGAAGAAGAAGGAAGAAGGCAGAAGGCAGAAGGCAAGGAGGAAGAGCGGGCTGGCCGCTGCTAGTAAAAGAGCTGCAGGAAGATAGCAGCGGCAAGCCCCAAAGACGGCACCGGAGAGCGGGAGAAGAACCCCGAAGGCAGAAGAAGACCCCCGGAGAGCGGAGAAGACCCCTGGAGCTGGCTAATAAATTATTTTAAAAACTTGTGTTTTAATTTATTGACACTTTTCCTCCCGGTGAATGAGAAGGGGTACGATGTACCCCATACTCATTCACGTAGGGTGGGGGGCCGGGATCGGGGGGCCCCCTTATTAAAGGGGGCTCCTAGATTCTGATGAGCCCCCCGCCCGCAGGCTCTAACAACCAGAAAGAAAATGCAGGACGAGGCTTACAGCTCTAACGCTGGAGCTTCAGAACGCACTGGTCCTGTTTTTTTTTTTTTGCAGCTTAAAAATGGCTCAGCCATCTACAGCTCAAAAACGTCATGGTGGGCATGAGGCCATAGACTAACATGGAGAGCCGTTTTTAAGCTGCAAAAAACGCTCAGAAAAGTGGCTGTAAAAACGTCCATGGAAATGAAGCCTCAGAGGGAAGTTTCAGGAGAGAAACTTTCCACCGCCCCCTGCATATAACACGCAGGCACAGTTTACCCTCTATTTTCTGGGTAAAAAAGTAGGCGTTATACGCCAATAAATACAGTACATATATATATATATATATATATATATATATATATATATATATATATATATATATATACATATATATATATACCATAGAGTGACAGCTTTTTGGGGGCAACCACTGATATGACTCTATAGTATGCAAAGCACTGTTTAAAGAGTTTGTTACCCCAACACTCCACAGTCCTGATATGTGCCATTTACCATGTACTTGAGAAAGAATCCTGTTCTCTTTATATTGCTTCCTTTATGTCCCTGCTATTCCCCTTGCTTTCCTATCACACTAAGCTGGAGAGCACATCATGATCAGTTTCTCTAGCTATGCTGGAAACTCAGTGTACTCTCCTCCAATGATGAGACTTGTCCTGACACGCCCCTGCTGCACAGCGGTCCACTGCAAAGCTTAGTGTGATGCTGCTTCTCCCCCCCCCCCCAGCTTATATGAGAACAGAGGGAATGTGATCACTTATAAAAAAGGGAAAAATATTTGGCCTTTCATTTCTATTTTAAACTGAATGGGTTGTTTTACAAGGTGATTATTTACAATTACTTAAAATTATTGGTACTTTATAAATCTCTGTAATAAATAGATAGACAGGTATTGATTTACTTAAGAAGTTAAGAAACTTCACTTGATATATTGCTGCAGTATTCACTGTGAGGCTGGGTTCACACCATTGCGAATTGGGTTTCCCTGCATCTAATTCGCACAGCAGGAGATTGTGACCGACTCTTTATGGAGCCGGGTTCACGTATCTCCTGTGAGTGTTTTGGTCTGTTTCGGGTCCGAATTCAGCCGAAAATCTGGTCTGAAATCGGACCTGAAACGTTGAACGAGGACACACTGGACTCCTGCTGGGAGCCGATGCATGCTCATATGTGAACCCAGCCTTAATACCCAATTATGTGCAATTGAAATAGACAGGAATTAATTTTCACATAATTAAATCTTCACTCAATTTATTAAATATATTTAAATTAGTTAATCAGTCTCAGTGACAGATAGAAAGATAGATAGATAGATAGATAGATAGATAGATAGATAGATAGATAGATAGATAGATAGATACACAGACAGACATAGATAGATTTTCCTGAGTGATATTTGAGACAGTTGAGTAATAAAAATAACATTAAAGGGGTTGTAAAGGTTATTTTTTTTTTTTTAAAAACAAACGTGTTATACTTACCTCCACTGTGCAGATCGAGTGGCCCCGATCCTGGTCTTCTGGGGTCCCTCTGCGGCTGTCTCGGCTCCTCCCCTCTAACCCCCTTGGGAAGCGTTCTCCCAAGGGGGTTAGCTTACGGGCGGGCTCCCGTGATACAGTCGGCAGCTATAGCCACCAAGTGTATCACTCGGCCCCCGGCGCATCATTGATTAGATTGGGACTTACGAGGGCTCGACAGGGGACATTCGAGGGTTCAGGTAAGTAAACCGGGGGGCTGGGGGCGCTTGTAAGCATCGGATGTTTTTTCACCTTAACCCCCCTGGCGATATTCCCGAGCGTGACTCAGGGTGTTTTTTTTTTTGCTAGGATCAGTAACCCTGAGTCACGCTCGGGGTAGCTATGCAGAGCCTGCAGCGTGAGCTGGCTTACCTTGTTCCTGGATCCAGCGCTGCATCCACGCTGTGTGAGCGAGCGGGTGCTTTCTTGATTCACACGTGATTCTCCCCATGTGCTGTCGATCTCTGTTCCCTGCGACGTTACGACGCACGGGAGCGGAGAACGGCGCCAAATTCAAAAACTTAAACAAACACATTACATACAGTATACTGTAATCTTATAGATTACAGTACTGTATGTAAAAAAATACACACCCCCCTTGTCCCTAGTGGTCTGCCCTGTGTCCTGCATGTTCTTTTATATAATAAAAAATGTTCTTTCTGCCTGGAAACTGTAGATTGTCCATAGCAACCAAAAGTGTCCCTTTATGTCAAAAATGGTTTTAGATCAGCTAGAAAACAGCGATAATAAATTATAATCACTTGTAGAATTGAGCGATAACGATTTGTGGGAGAAATTAATAGATTCCCCCTTCCAAATAAGGTGGATGGAGGAATCCTCCCCGCTGTTATTGTATTCTGACAGAGGTGACTCCTCCGCTGTCAGAATACACTGATCAGTGCTGCAGCTCATTGGCTGCAGTGCTGATCGAAGACAAAACTTTAACAAAAAGCCGTTTGTGGAAGTTGATCATTAAATCGTCTTCTCATGAACGAGAATGGCCATAGATGTACGTCTGCCGTGGGCAGACGTACACCAGGAGTGACGTGAGATGGCGCAGAGGCAACTGTTTACTTTTTATTTGCACTCGTTTTATTTATTTGATGTAAGCGCATATACACCGCAATAAATGTTCCCCTAAGTTTTAAATATTACACCATTGGAGGCCCTCTCTCACTTTGTTCCTCTTGTTCCCCGAGACGGAGATCATACAGGTATTAACTGAGGAGACTGGGTAAGGCTTTGGCTATCCGGACAAAGAGACACCAGTGAAGCTTGTGTGTGGAGCTGGTCAATGCAGGTGGAGACATCTACTATCGTACTGCTGTCTTTATTCATTAGTGAGGTGAGAGTTCTGGGAGACCAGATAGACATCTTTTGGTGCAGTTACTCATTCCTCTCTGGGATTGGTGGACATTTAATTCTTCTCCTTAGCAGTATTTACTGCCACTTCACTTATGGACTTTTTCCACTTCTTCACTATTTATGCACCTTTTTGATCACGTTATTAGTGTGTTTTATATATTTTGCGCAATAACCGAATTTCACTTATTTTACTTATTGTTGTTATTGTAAACACTGCTAGTTGTTGCTGCAATTTCAAAACTGTTTATTTTGGAAGACTTTACTTATTCACTGTTTAGTTGGCGCGAAAGACATCATTTATCATAGATGGATTAAAATTCAGTCTCTGATGACACAACTGAATTATGGCCAGCTTAAAGCCTGCACTGTATGAGTCAACTGCTTATTTTTGTATAGTAGTGGACTTACCTAATCCTCTGAACCCCCCTCCCCCACATGACCAGTCCCTGTGGTCCCTCCCCCTGTGTGGTCTAGCGGTCTTGTGCAATGACTGTTTCTGACATCCTCAAGCCCATAGACCTCCTCTAGACGTGAACAGCCCACCCGAAAGACAGAATATAACTCTGCCCTGTAAACAAGGCAGAGCTCTGTCTTGTCAGTGGGGCTGTGCTGGTTTTTGTTTCCCTGAAAAGCGGGAAATAAAAAAGCACCACATCGTAAACACACACATTTAACCCTTTGATCGCACTCGATGTTTAACCCCTTAACAGACATTGTCATTAGTACAGTTACTCATTTTATACGTGCCTACAAAGTCCACAATTTTCTCAGTTTGCTAGGATGTGGCACATGCGTACTCGGGGTGTTTGATTGCCACCCCAGGGCATTGGAATCAGTTTATTCTCATTAGTACAGTGACTGTGCATATTTTTAGCACTAATCGTTGTATTAGTGTCACTGGTGCCCACAACCTGTCAAAAGTGTCAGTTGGTGTCAGATTGTCCACCAAAATAATGCAGTCCCACTATAAGTTGCTGATCGCTGTCATTACTTAGTATTAAAAAAAAATCCAGTACAAATACCATAGTTTGCAGATGCTATAACTTTTGCGCAAACCAATCAGTATACAGAATATGGATATTGGGATTTTTTCAACAAAAATATGTAGTAGAATACATATTGGTGTAAATTTATGAAGACATTTGATTTTTTTTTTTTTCTTGGACATGTTTTATTGGGGCTTTTTTTGAGCGGGGGAATGCAGTCCCGGCACCTCCAACAAAGCATATATTTTATGGCATGGTGTGCTGGCATGGTGTGCTGGAAGGTCTTTTGATGCTGGCTGCTGGGGAATCTATTGCCGCTGGTGGGGATCTATTTTTTGTGGAGTCTATTGTTGCTGGGTAGGTCTATTGTTGTTGGCTGGGGGGTCAATTCTTGCTGGCAGGAATCTACTGTTGAGGGAGAGGTCTATTGTTGCTTGCTGTTGTAGAGTCTCATTGCCGTGAGTTGCTTAAGTAAATAATAATATAAAAAAACAGGGGGGGGCAGGTCCCTGATGCAAGTTGCTAAAGGTGGGGGAGTCAGACGAAAAAAAAGAAAAAAGAAAAACACGGGGGCGTCCGAGCCCCTCGGGACCATCGGGCCCCTTAGGCCGCGTACACACGATCAGACCGGTCCGATGAAACTGGTCGGACCAGTTTCATCGGACCAGTCTGATCGTGTGTATATGGCCTAACAGGTGTAATGCCTGTACCCCCCTGATGGCAGCCCTGAGAATAGATGAAGAGATAGATAGATAGATAGATACAGTGCCTTGCAAAAGTATTCGGCCCCCTTGAACTTTGCGACCTTTTGCCACATTTCAGGCTTCAGACATAAAGATATAAAACTGTAATTTTTTGTGAAGAATCAACAACAAGTGGGACACAATCATGAAGTGGAACGAAATTTCAGAAGTTCAGTGAGGATCTCTAAATGATCCAATGTTGACCTAAATGACTAATGATGATAAATAGAATCCACCTGTGTGTAATCAAGTCTCTGTATAAATGCACCTGCACTGTGATAGTCTCAGAGGTCCGTTTAAAGCGCAGAGAGCATCATGAAGAACAAGGAACACACCAGGCAGGTCCGAGATACTGTTGTGGAGAAGTTTAAAGCCGGATTTGGATACAAAAATATTTCCCAAGCTTTAAACATCCCAAGGAGCACTGTGCAAGCGATAATATTGAAATGGAAGGAGTATCAGACCACTGCAAATCTACGAAGACCTGGCCGTCCCTCTAAACTTTCAGCTCCTACAAGGAGAAGACTGATCAGAGATGCAGCCAAGAGGCCCGTGATCACTCTGGATGAACTGCAGAGATCTACAGCTGAGGTGGGAGACTCTGTCCATAGGACAAGGATCAGTCGAATACTGCACAAATCTGGCCTTTATGGAAGAGTGGCAAGAAGAAAGACATTTCTTAAAGACATTCAGAAAAAGTGTTGTTTAAAGTTTGCCACAAGCCACCTGGGAGACACACCAAACATGTGGAAGAAGGTGCTCTGGTCAGATGAAACCAAAATCAAACTTTTTGGCAACAATGCAAAACGTTATGTTTGGCGTAAAAGCAATACAGCTCATCACCCTGAAAACATCATCCCCACTGTCAAACATGGTGGTGGCAGCATCATGGTTTGGGCCTGCTTTTCTTCAGCCGGGACAGGGAAGATGGTTAAAATTGATAGGAAGATGGATGGAGCCAAATACAGGACCATTCTGGAAGAAAACCTGATGGAGTCTGCAAAAGACCTGAGACTGGGACGGAGATTTGTCTTCCAACAAGACAATGATCCAAAACATAAAGCAAAATCTACAATGGAATGGTTCACAAATAAACACATCCATGTGTTAGAATGGCCAAGTCAAAGTCCAGACCTGAATCCAATCAAGAATCTGTGGAAAGAACTGAAAACTGCTGTTCACAAACGCTCTCCATCCAACCTCACTGAGCTCGAGCTGTTGAATGGGCAAAAATGTCAGTCTCTCGATGTGCAAAACTGATAGAGACATACCCCAAGCGACTTACAGCTGTAATCGCAGCAAAAGGTGGCGCTACAAAGTATTAACTAAAGGGGGCTGAATATTTTTGCAGGCCCAATTTTTCTGTTTTTTATTTGTTAAAAAAGTTTAAAATATCCAATAAATTTCGTTCCACTTCATGATTGTGTCCCACTTGTTGTTTCTTCACAAAAAAATTACAGTTTTATATCTTTATGTTTGAAGCCTGAAATGTGGCAAAAGGTCGCAAAGTTCAAGGGGGGCGAATACTTTCGCAAGGCACGATAGATAGATAGATAGATAGAAGATAGATAGATAGATAGATAGAAGAAAGAAAGAAAGAAAGAAAGAAAGAAAGAAAGAAAGAAAGAAAGAAAGAAAGAAAGAAAGAAAAAAAGAAAGAATGAAAGAAAGAAAGAAAGAGAAAGAAAGAAATATGGGGAGGGAGGGAAGGGGGAAAGAAAGAAAGAAAGAAAGAAAGAAAGAAAGAAAGAAAGAAAGAAAGAAAGAAAGAAAGAAAGAAAGAAAGAAAGAAAGAAAAAACGAACATATATACAAGTTTAGATAGATAATAGATAGATAGATAGATAGATAGATAGATAGATAGATAGATAGATAGATAGATAGATAGATAGATAGATAGATAGATAGATAGATAGATAGAATAGATGCTGCCATTTAAAAAAAATGAAATAAAATAAGGGCCAACAAAACAGAAAACAATAACCCAGAGAAATAACTCTGAATAATTTCTGAAGCCAGATCATTACAAGATCTGATTGGTTGTCATGGGTACTGCACTCAGCATGCCTCCTTGCGCCATTTTACCCAATAGCCCCTATAGTACAGGTGACATCTCCTTGTCTGTGAATCAGTTAGGATGGTATGATATGGATGCAGGTAACTCAGATCTATAGAGCAGTATATATTCCAGGTCACAGTTTAGACTTGATTATATTTACAGAGCGCCCAAAAGTTTGGCAGACAGAGTAAGGCCGCAGTTTATTTGAACAGCAGCAGGATTTGGGAGGAATGTAGCCTGAGCCCACTGCAAAGAACATTCAATTTGTACTTCTGAGGCAGCATAAATAAATAACCCTGGTTCCTGAAAGGGCAGAAAAAAATCAGGAAATTGAATGTGTTTTTTTTCCTCCAGTGAAGTTTCCCTTGAGTGGTCCCATTTTGTTGCTGTCTAGTCTTACAGCCTGGAAAGTCCTAAGGCCTTCGGCTCGCTAGCAATACCCAACAAACAGATAGCAGCTCTCTATACCTATGGCGACAGGGACACCCAAACAAAGCGTTTGTCATGTAAAACGTCCGCCACAGGAACAAAATATGTCATTTCACAGTCATTGTAATACATGAAGAAATAGGATTAGCTGAAAATATCAGCAAGGTAAGTAGGATTAATGGCTATGTGCAGTAAATTGTGGAATTCTATCAGGATTGGGCATGTGTCTTGCCTTTTATGTTACACATTTCAGCCTTGTTTTGTTTGTTCTACCAATATCAGCCATATAAATATAACTTCTGTAATTGTTTTAATTTGTTTTCAACACCCTAATGATTTCAGGAACGGCCCTCCCAGGGATAAGGGACACAGGCATAGTTATTAAGCACAATTCTGTTCCAATTTCTTGTCCCCCCCTGGTGGAGGCAGCTGGGGATGCAAGCATGATATTTATTTTCTCAATTAGATTTTCTGTTCGGATTTCTGTGTGCTTAAAGGACAAGTAAAATGTGTCAATTAAGAATTGTTAAATAAATATATATATACAAATATATGGTAAAACCATACACATATTCATTTTCATAGATATAATTTATAACAATTCCTATGCATTTATAATATAAACATATATGCAGCCTTGTAATAAATTGACCTAAATTAGACTATGCTTGGGGGAGCTATTTTCAAGTAAACTGAAAAGTTTTGAAAAACAAATGTTATTCACATACAAAAGTTTGTAATTTGCTTCAATGAAAACATGATTGTACACACACATGAGGAAAGTGTTCAATATGTAGGACACAAAAAGCACAATGTGCAACAAGGCATTCATATTTTACTGATTAGATTAATTATTTCTGATGTATAAGATATTACTTGAAATTAGATAAAAATACTATATATAAATAAAATATAATGTAATAAAAATATAATACAATATAATATATAGTTGCTTTGAGAGGAAAACTCTCTAAACTCTCTCAAAGTATACTGTCAATAGTACAAGGTCTGAGTAGAAAAGATGAAAGGATATCAGCAATCAGGTAATTAGAGTATTAACATAGAACTGATGACCCATCTCAGACAAGGGCTGGTACATGATTTGGACCTTTAACACAATCACCAAAGTTTTCTACTACATAGAGAAGCAAAAATCCGTCCACAAGAAAATCAATAAGGGTTTTGTTACAAAAACAGCAAGGTACTATAAAGCAACACACACCCATTTATAAGAAATACTATTATTAATACAAACAATAATTATAATAATAGAAATAATAATAATTATTATAATATTAATAATAGTTATAATAATAGTAAATACTTTCAATAAAAATCTATTGTTTAATAATAATAATAATAATAATAATAATACTGATAATAATAAAAACAATAAATCACACACACACACACTAATATATATATATATATATATATATATATATATATATATATATATATATATATATATATATATATATATATATATATATATATATATATATATATATATATATATATATATATATATAAAGAGAGAGAGAGAGAGATAGTACAATTTGGCAAACATTTGTCTCTCCTTTCCCTGCTCTGCACACCTTTTTATACTTCTATTCCCTATATAAGTCATTTATTTGCAGTTTCTTATATTTTCTCTTTCTGTCTCTCCCAGCCTTAATGATTAACCCTTTGGATTGCGGTTGTAGTGATGTGTGCAGTGCTGGGATGTTGGTAGTAGGAGTATATCCTGGGTGTTAGGAGCAGATATACCTGTTGGAAGTCAGACTATACAGACAGTCATTCATCTCCTGCTATTATGACGCCTCTTATCTGGCTGTAAGTTCAATACTATTTGTGACATTTTAATTCTCTCTGCTCTGTGACTGTATCAGTAGGACTTTGGCCATTGGTGAAGGGCTGGCCAGGAGGTGAGATGTACTGCCTGTCAGTGTGATGATTGACACATGTCTCTATCTCAGCAGCTGCCGACAGCCCCACTTACCTGACCTTTTATTACATTTCTCAGTACCTGACAAGCCGGCCTGACAGCAGAATAACAAACAGACGGTGTAATCCGTTCTGTGCCGGCCAGTGTGTGTGTGTGTGTGTATGGATCTATGTGAGTGTATATATGTGAATACGGATGTGTGTATGTATGTATCTATGTGTGTTTTTGTAAATGGATCTGCATGTGTGGGTGTATATGTGTGTGTATATAGATTCGATGTGTGTGTGTGTGTGTGTGTGTGTGTATGGATTGGATGTGTGTGTATGGATTTCTGTGTGTATATGGATTGGATGTGTGTGTGTGTATGGATATCTGTGTGTGTGTGTGTGTGTGTGTGTGTGTATGGATTGGATGTGTGTGTGTGTATGGATTGGATGTGTGTGTGTATGGATTGGATGTGTGTGTGTGTATGGATATCTGTGTGTGTGTGTGTGTGTGTGTATGGATTGGATGTGTGTGTGTGTATGGATTGGATGTGTGTGTGTATGGATTGGATGTGTGTGTGTGTGTGTGTATGGATTGGATGAGTGTGTGTGTTTATGTATCTGAAGGTGTGTGTGTGTGTGTGTTTTTGTATATGGATATGTGTGTATAGATCTGTGTGTGTGTATCTGTGTGTATGTGTGCATGAATTGGATGTGTGTGTGTATGCATTGGATGCGTGTGTGGATCTGTGTGTTTTT
Source organism: Rana kukunoris (assembly GCA_029574335.1). NCBI lineage: Eukaryota > Metazoa > Chordata > Amphibia > Anura > Ranidae > Rana > Rana kukunoris. The sequence goes on from CM056053.1 coordinate 76,815,416, forward strand.
GTACAAGGATTGTATGTGTGTGTGTGTAAGGATTGTGTGTGTATTTGTGTGTATGGTTGTGTGTGTGTGTGTGTACCTGTGTGTGTTTTTGTACATGGATCTGTATATGTGTGAATGCATAGGTGTGTGCAGCCTATTGCATTAGGATGTGTACCCTAAAACTCAAACACACATGTGTGTACCCTTGCACAATTATCTCGCTACTGGCATAGTGAAAGAGATGTGCATTAACACTTCTCGTATACCAAAGCAGATAAGAGGGAGATCTTTCCCATCTTCCTGTTGGTGCACAGAGCGATAATACTAATGTGCAGGGGGCGATTAGGGTGTGCCCAGGCACATCTGGCACACCCTGTACGCAGACATATGTGTGGGGGGTTTATATAGGTGTATGGATCTTTGGGGCTGTATATATGTGAGCATGGATCTGTGAGTGTGTGAGTTTGTGTTTGTATATGAATCTGAGTTTGTGTGTGTTTGTATATGAATCTGTGTGTGTGTGTGTGTGTGTGTGTGTGTGTGGAGCAAGGATCTGTGTGTGTTTTTGTATATGGATTTGCATGTGTATGTAACTGAGTGTATGGATTTGTGTGTGTTTATCAATATGTGATTCTGTGAGTGTATCTGTGTGTTTGTATGGTGTTGGTGTATATATGTGAGAATGTATATGTATGTGTGTGTGTGTCCATATGAATGAGTCTGTATATATACTGTATGTGTGTAGATTGGTGTGTGTGCATTTGTAATGAACTGTGTGTATATGTGTTTATGGATCTGTGTGTGTCTGTGTATTGAGTATTAAGTGTGTGTGCATACTGTGTGATATATATATATATATATATATATATATATTATATATATATATATATATATATATATATATATATATATATATATATATATATATATATATATATATATATATATTGTATTATACATAGCCTAGTATTATTAGTAATAGTGTGTGTGCATGTGAGAGTGGGGTCTGTGTATTTGTTTATGAATCTCTGTGTGTGTGTTTGTGTGTTTATGTATGTATTAACCCTTCCCTGGTTCCATCAGATCTCAGACACAATGACCTTCCTGCCAGTACAGTGTGATTGATTCTGATCTGTTACATTCATTTATTATGGAAAGATTAACACCTTCAGTATGGAGGTTAGAATCTTAAACCCTACACACACGTTTTTCAATGATAAAAGCTGGAAACGTATATACCGATAATATATCAACTATTGTGAACTCTACATCTATGGCTCTATCTATAATGCCCTTTTCAGGACTGTGCCTGTCTGTTATATATTTCAACTTACTTTTTTTTTCTCTAGTTGTCTACAATATATTCTGCCAATCGGTTTAGATTAAGTTTATACATTTAAAGTATATATATATATTACATATGTGTATGAACACTGTCGATAACATCGCACGTGTGTAGTGCTGTCACTGAGTCACCCCTCCAGTATTGGATCTGGGGGTAGGTGGACTCTGGGAAAGTGGACAGAAAGTTTTGGGGAATTATTATCTCCGGGCAGTCCAGAGTAAATACACACAGAGGGATTTTCATTTTTCTATTGACAAACGAATAGACTAGAATAGTTTACTGAACACGATGGGTGCTTAATTATTAAAGATGGTGTAAAAAGTAATTATGTTTGGATCAGGAGTTTAAGATCAAATCAAGTCCGGGATAAAAGCTGGAAAATAAATATTTGTATTTCATCTTCTTACTAAAATTGTAACTGAGGTGCATGTCAGATTGGGGAAAGTATTGTCCTTGGATTTCTATCTATCTATCTATCTATCTATCTATCTATCTATCTATCTATCTATCTATCTATCTATCTATCTATCTATCTATCTATCTATCTATCTATCTATCTATCTACATTTACTTATATTTCCACCTACATCTATGTGAATTATATTATCTATTATCATCTATTATCTTTCTATCGTCGATAAATATTTCCCATCTGTTTGTGTAAAATGTATTTATTCTTATTAATATTATTATTATTATTATTATTATTATTATTATTAATGTTCTTGTTATATTCACTTACTATACTTTTCCTTCTATTTTCCATCTATCTATCTACCGACCAATCTGTCCATCATCCATATCTATTCAAGGAAAAAAACATTTTTCTATTAATATATCCACTTTCTGTATTATACCTATCCTGCCCAACTATTTATCCATCATGTATTTTCGTATATTCCACTATATTTTCATCTATTTAAGTAAACGTTATTTTACTTCCATTAGTAATATATATATATATATATGTGTGTGTGTGCGTATATATACATATATATATATATATATATATATATATATATATATATATATATACACACACACACACACATATATATATATATATATATATATATATATATATATATGTGTGTGTGTGTGTGTGTGTGATTTTTTCTTTCTTATTCTATCTATCTATCTATGTATCATATTATATAATACCAATTTGGTTATATTATTTAGATTTATAGCCTGTCTATCTATCTATTATTTTATTATTTCTATTATCTATCTGTATTGTATATTTATTTTTCTCTCTTTCTTTCTTTCTTTCTTTCTTTCTTCTTTCTTTCTTTCTTTCTTTCTTTCTTTCTTTCTTTCTTTCTTTCTTTCTTTCTTTCTTCTTTCTTTCTTTCTTTCTTTCTTTCTTTCTTTCTTTCTTTCTTTCTTTCTTTCTTTCTTTCTTTCTTTCTTTCTTTTCTTTCAGTTGCTCTTTGTCTCTTTGGCTTTTTAGACATGCTTTATACTACATCGCAGACAGATAGGAATATTCAAAAAATCGTGTAAGCAACTATTGTGAGCTTATTTCTATACGTCCACAATTCCACAATTCCGTATATCTGGCACAAGCACAATGCTCAGGTATAAGATAATACTCCAATGTGGATGTCCTTTTCTATTCAGTTGCATTAAAGTTTTATTGGAAGGAACTGAAATTAAAAAT